>AYLM01002670.1:0-53778 GCA_001625345.1 Cairneyella variabilis | reverse complement strand
AGGATTTTGGCCTAAAGCTTCCTGGACTAAAACCCAATCCGTAAGTCGTTGTTCCTAGACCTGAGAAAGCCTTTGATATTGTTCTTGAGCTTTCATTTGAGAAACGCGGCCATTAATTCTTAAGTGTACTCCTTAGAACCCCTTAATTTAAATAAGCTTTGCGCACGGACTTCCCTTCTGCCACCTCTGTAAGTGCTCTTTAGACGTCATCTTTAGTATACGAAGGCTTTATAGTCGGTTCTAGACTTCTGCAAAGTTTGGAATTGATTTATTAAACAGTTTTTAAGAAATAAGAGTTTAAAGTGCGGAGATGAGTAAGGGCGGTGAGCTAAGCGAGGTGGCCGACATGGGGGGGGTCTATCTTATCGTCTACGAAACACAATTTCTGCTAAAGGGGGTAAATGGCTAGCAAGAATTGTAGATGGGTTGGGAGAGCGGTCCCCCAATTTTTCACCGATATTGAAGCATTTGTGCAACATTACCCAATGGTCACCACGCTGATTGCGTTGCTCCCAGTCAGCGTCACCGACTCCTATTGTGAATTTGGCGGTATACACTGCATTCCAGACGCAACTTGAGATCGCGGTGAAAGGGATGGTTATTCGCGGACCGGTGCTTGGGTAATAGGCTAGGTTGCATATATCAATGCATCTGCCAGAGCAATAATACGCCATATGTTGACTTAAGGGGAAAGGGAGCTTGAGATAGACTTTTCTGTGGACATGCCTAGAATCTCGACTCTTCACGATTCAGCAAAATAAACTTTACGGTTTTTTGCTTATATACCACACTTGATAATTTTCATGACTGAAATACCAAATTTTTCTTTTTTTTTAAAAAAAAAAGAAAAAAAAGGGGGTATTTCTCACGCCCCTACAGACTCAATCACTCTGACTCTCTCGATCGCCTGCATATGTGATGTGATAGATCTTAAGACGCAGCTGCCTTAATAAAGGAGCGGGGACTAAGCGCTTGCTCTAAGCGTTGCGCTGAGATTTAATAGTAACATAACTTGCGCACGAATGCACTCAATAAAGGCCAATCAATCAATCAATCGAGCATTGCGTTATCTCCTATGGGACGCATATGTCATATACTACGCCGCCTAGGGAGAAGGACATATTGGTTGGATCGAAGCGGAGGTCACCTAACATACTTGAGAGGGTGATCGGTCACTGATCGATTGCAGAAAATGTATAGATGAAGGGTAAGGCAGCTCGTATTCCTTCTGCTCAGAAGCTGTGTCTGGACTATCGACGATGGGCTCGTCCGGACGCAAGCGCACCTCCCCGAGCAAGCTGGCCTCATCCAACGCCGCCGCCGGCCTCATAATCATCGATGAAACGATGGAAGCCTAGCACCCATCTTCCCCTCCCCAGTCTCCTCTACCCAACGTATCTCTCGTCGCCATCCAGATTTTTACCCCTCGGCCACCTTATAGGTGCGGAATCCTTCCCCATCACGCTCGCGGTGAGGCTGAATTATCTAGCGCGTAATACGAGCCGGAGCGCTCACCCAGCCAGATTCAAAGCTCTTCGACTAGAAGGGCATGCCAACGATTGTGACCCACAGACAGCTATCGAGTGTCACGGCCGTGAACAAATAACGAGCGCTGATTGCTCATCTGAGCGCTTGGTTATGCACAGTCCTGGCAACGCTGATCGTTCTCAGCCGTCCCTCTCCAGAACGCCCGGTCATCTAGGAAGGTCGGAAGGAGTTCCTCCAGCAGATCAAACGGCATAAGCTCGTATCTTCTCTAATGGCACCTTAAGAAGTGGCATACATCCTGCACTTCCACTTCACATTCGCCCATGCATACTGAATAAGTGAAAGTCCCGCATCCCCTCAAGAACGTGCATAATGCTTCGGATCGTTCAGTCTCCGGATCCTTACCCCTCATTCTTAACTGGGCCGGACTTCATGCTCCTCGTCAGCTGGACGAGGATCACTAGTGGTGCTTCGACATCCCAGGCTAGTCTGTCGCCAATCCTCCCGCTTTCTAGGGATCCAGCGTTCATAACTGGATCGGACGTTGCTCAGGCGGACCCAAATGAAGGGAGCATGGTGCCGTAAAGGCTAGGGGGGGTCGCATTTCGACAACCAATGAAGATTGTGGGTGTTTATTAGTAATGACGAGACGGAGGCGCTAGAGCGCGGTCATCGGAGCGAGGAGAGCGCAGATGAGCCGGAATCGGGGGGTGTGTATTGAAAGTTAAAGGGCAAGGCTGAGGAGAAGAAGGTCGAGGTAGAAGAGGGGAGGGTTCCTCCCTCTTATAGTTGTGAGGTCGTCTAAAGGACGCTAAAAGCTAAGCGATAGCTAATCACATGCTCACTAAAGGGTATAGGATTAGGTGTTTAGCCTTAGAGAGCAGTAAAAATCGGTGAACTAAAAGAAACGAAACCAGACTCGAAAATTAATACCTATAGAAGGCATTGCTTGTTGGTGTGTGGCCCGCGGGTGTGCGTGGGTCACGTGTCTGCGCATCAAGGCATTAGCTGGCTGTATCTAGCTGAATAAGCGCTTTTCGCTCAACAGTTCCACCAAGGGCGCGCTCAAAGTGGAAAAAATGGTCGGGTGGTGTAGTTGGTTATCACATCTCGTAAGCTTCACCAAAATACAAACATCTCTAGGCTATCAACTCACAATTCTTCAGGTTAACAATCTCACATTGTTAAATTGCTTACTTAAGCTCCGAGAAGGTCCTGGGATCGAGCCCCAGCCTGATCATCGAATTTTTACCTTTTGAGGTATTGGGATACCATTTTTTGTTCCAGGAAGCGAAGATATCAATTTTTCGTGGTGTTGAGTGCGCTTGGACGCCTAAGCGAGCAGCGAACGAGAGGCGAGTTCCAGGCGGTCAGTTTAGCGTCTTTATGAGGTTCAGACACAGTGCCTCCCTTTTTTCATTCACTTCAGTGAGGTTCCGTTATATCGAGTTCAATTACTGGATCCAACTGACATGATTTCTCACCTCGTAGCCTGTGGTCAACACACTGACAAAGTCACTATGGCCTCAAAGTCACCTTAACCTCATCAAAGTTGTTATTGCTTGATTACTGCACGCCATTCATTCAGTGATGAAAATCGTATATTCTCTTACTCTCAAAATAGCACACGTTGCCATGATCTATCTGCTCTTCCCTTTGAAGTCAAATCTTCCAACGCCTCCCATCTGTACATTGTCCCCCACCATCCCACTCTACCAGTTCATCAGATCTATCACATGTTAGCTTCACTCTTTCCAAACAGGACTAGAGAACTCACCTCTCCCAAACAACGCTCTTTTCGCCCAATCCATCGCCAGCAGAATCCTCGTTCTGAAACTCACGCTCTGAGCAAAATACACGCTTCTCCACGCATACACCGCCCACAAGCCGCCAGCCACACTCCATCCTCCCCCAAGATCAAAGACTGCGGAGTTGCCGATATAAGCCAAGCTGCCCAGATGGTGATATTCGAAGGCCTTGTACACAGCTTCGTCCAAATCACCATCCCGGACATCATTGACTCTCAACCCTGGCGCAGCCCTCGCCATCTTGTTGAACTTTTGCCCTAGGTATTGACCTTGCTGGTGGGCGCGCTGGGCAGTCGCTGGAAGCGAGGTGAGCTTGCTATCAATCTGCATGAGAAGTTCGCGAAGCTCGCCGAAGTCGAGAGTGCCAGATTGGTCTTTGTCGTATTCAGCAAAGAGCTTGTCGAGACGCTTCAAGTGGTCTACTGCTTGAGGGAATCGCTTCCGGACCCTCTGAGCAACATCACACCATTCGCCGAATGTGATGTGCATTGTCTCAGGATCCTTGCCCTTCTCCCATGCCAAGGTACGGAGGAAGGTCACTAGATTGTCGGCTACGTTGTTCTGAACAGTGGCGCAGTCTCCAATAGCATAGACATCCCCAAGTGGTGTGCCATTCAAACGGAGATGAGTGTCTGTTTCGAGAGCATGGCGATTCGTTTGTGTAGAACCCAGAGCTGCTGAAATCCTTTGGCAGAATTCAGTTTGTGCTACTCCAGTAGACCAAAGACAGAAACCCATTGGAAGCTCCTTCATAACGGTCTCTCCATTCTCATCCTTTTGCGTGAAGAGGATCCTATCTGGCCTGACTTCTTTGACTCTCGAATTGGTAAGTACATCAACTTGATCACGGGAGAAGCGCTCCTCGGCGTATTTGGATACTGCCTCATCGTAGGTGTTCAAGATATGCCCTCGGCTTTGAATCAGATGAACGGAGATCTCGTTCCTGAGAATTTTGGGGAAATGAGCGGTTATATCCTCATTCAGAAGATCGAACAACTCTGCCGCGAATTCGACACCAGTTGGTCCTCCTCCACTCACAACAAATGAGAGCAATCTTCTCCGTTCCTCATCAGAAGTCGTTGGAAGGCAGGCGTATTCTAAGTTGGTCATGATAGAGTTTCGAATCTTCTGAGCGTCATCGATATCTTTCAAGAAATGGCAATTTTCTAAGCCCTTGACTCCGTGAGGATTCGTGGTCGAGCCAACAGCGATGACCAGCTTGTCATATGGGAGGTAGAATCGAACTTCATTTCCGTCCTTGTCCTTCTGTGACAACTCAACCAGCTTCTCAGAGAACTCGACATGCTCCGCAGAAGCTCTAATAAAATGACCGCGCACTCTGCTCACAATTCTTCGGATGGGCTCCACCAATGACCGAAACTCCAAAGTCCCAACAGTAGCTGAAGGAAGCATAGGCGTAAAAAGGAAGTAATTTGTCGGCGAAACCAGAGTAATATGGTATTCTTCGGGGTTGAGCGTCTTCAGCAGCGCAACGCTTCCCCATCCACCTCCAAGCACAACCAACTTCGGCTTATTCTTCTGCCTCTGCATCTCTGCACAGTCGTCATCGTCGATTTGAACCTCTGCAACAGGCAGATTCTTAGGGCCACCTCTTCGAGGGCTCAGCGCTATTTCAGATACTTGAATGTCCCTGTATGACAGATCTTCGCGGTACGTCGAGGCATCATATGCAAAGAATGCTACCACTCCGATTCCGATAAAAGCTATCGAGCCCCCAAACCATGCCGCAGACCGGTATACGAAGTTGAGGATCCACGATCGTCGTTGAGGGAGTGGTTTACCTGAGACAAGTCTCTTGCTCTGGAGCGACAGCAGCTGTCGCCATTTCGCTTGTCGAACTATAGGAGACTCTGAGTCTGGTTTCGGACCAGAAGAATATGCTCTTCGATTTGGGAGTCTGTAGAGTATACCAGTCGTTCTGTGAGGTAGAACTGCCAGTCTGCGAGGGAATGTACCCTTCACGCTAAACCGCGCAGCGCACACCACTGGTTGCCGCAGCATTGCTACCAATTGATCGTCTGTTGGCTTGTCGCTCGTCCCCTATTCAACGCTCATCATGTTTCCGATGTATCCAAGCGAATGGTGATGTTTTCAGGATTGTTGAATGTTGTTGTCGCAATCTAGGATCTGTTGAAGACGGAATGGGCAGCTATCCAAGCTTCGGAATGCACTGCTATTATCTGACGTAGTTGACAGCGGATAGAACGGCCTCAATTGCCCCACGCACATACAGCAAATTTTCTTTCCTTTGCCTGCACAAGTCTCACAAATATACAGCGGCAACCACTCTTTTCACCGCATTTCGGCCCGGGTTCTTCAAGAAGCTTCATGGGTCTCACAGAAATGTAATTATTAAGCAAGTAGAAAAGCCATGGTATTTTCAATCGACGAATGAAGCTGCACGCCATCCAGCCTACTCAAAACACCCCCAACGCCTTATCCATGCCCCCATTATTCAGTCAGGTACATCTGAAGGCCTCTCCGATGTCCAGTAGCCAGATCACCAACGCCATATTGCCTCCTAAAGTATTACACAGTAACGCCAATGACTACCCAGTCCTCATGTAATCATGGGCTCGAGACCATTGTCAAGATTCTCCTTGTCTCCATCCAGTCCTAGTCCGAGATGTGCAGGAAGGTCCTTCTTGCTTTCTCGCGCTGTTGTTTCCGCCCATGCTCTCAGTCGAACAAGATTTCTGATAGCAGCGTCTCGTCTTTGATTCTGGCAAGCCAGGATGGCCTTATTTACCCGGTCTGCAACAGACTGCCTAAGCCCCGGCTCCAGAAGTTCGGCGTATTGTGGATCAAGACCATCTTTTGGGAAGATGAACAGCGCCATTGTCCTCTCCAGATCCTCTTGGAACTGAGGGTTTGTTGTCGCTGGTGGAGCTAATTTTTGCTTTGCGAACTCTAGAGCCGGGGAGATGTCACCATCGGGAGTCGCATTACATGTGCGAATAAGCTCAACGAGTTGCAGCCGGAGGAGGGAGAAATGCAGTGAGGCATCGCCATCGAGAACCTTCAAAATGTCAGTATTCAATGAAGAATAAGGTACTAGCAAGAATAAACAAAGCGTTGAAGTTGTTGCTCATCCTGAGGACTGAAGTTGGTATTGTTTCTCATCACCGACCCGAAGGCTATATGAGTGGTGCATGAAACTCGTGTCTAATCATAGCAAGGAAATACAACTGTGTGGGACTCGGTTACTGACCTGGGGTTCAAGCTCGTTGAGAGCATCGATAGCTTCTTCAATCTTCCCTGAATGTATTGAATGTTGGATTTGCCGGCGAGCTTTGACAGACTCCTCTTCTTGTTGGGGCCGAAGATTCGCTTCTTTGGAAAACTTTGCAGCGGCGGATGGATATCCTTCAGTCGTGAGGTAGTCGAGGATGAGGGCGTTAATATCGCTGTCAATAGAATCCATCGTCAGCTTCAGTGGTCTGTCGGCCTGCTCCGTCAAAAAGTACAGAAATGTCCAAGCAGTGCCGAGACAAGGGTCAGATAGACAACTAAATTAGTTCTCCGCATGCTTAATTTTTAGGAGAGATTCCCAGTTGATAAAGAGTCATCATGTAGAGGGTTGAACTGGCTTGGAGCTTCCGGAACGCCATCGCAAAGAAAAGTGCGCCCCGAATGGAATAGTAGCGTACCTCTTCAGTGGTTTGACATCCTCAACACGTCTCTCGAAGGCATGTCGTAAAGGTGTGGTCGTGGAAGCTGTAGAAGAAGCCTGGGCAGGAGTCGTCAGCCTGGAACAGGGGAGCGGAATGTTCTCGCTACTTACCATCTTGCAACGCAGCTAACTATCTGCCTCCATATGTCCTTGATCAAGGATGCAGAAAGGCTGGAGTGTCCAGCACTGCGCCTGTGATGCGGTGTCGTGTTATTAAAGGATGATTCACAAGAGAAGAATGTGTGGGTGAAGAATTAAAGGTACAAGCAAAGGAAGCCTGCTAGCGCAAAAACCTCAAGCGACAAAGTGGGGCTAAAGATAGCTGCAAGCTTATGTAAGCTCGTGGTCATTTTCGATATCGAGACCTCGCCGAAACATTTCGAATCACCGCCTCACAAGGCTCATCACATTTATTACCGCCTCATTCACTTCCTAGAATCATGCTTTAGCTATGGCACATGTATTGGTCACATGAGAAGACCAAGTTATTAACTTTCAGCCTCCGGTCCTGAAAGGTATCTCCCTCCTTTGCGTACACGTGCTCCAGGGGTACAACTGCTCTGCAGCCTTTTCACTCAACCATGGCCGATATCGTGAGCAAACGTGCTCACTATGAGCCCCCGTGGGCCAATGTTAGCATTATTGGTATTGCAGGCAGCTCGGGATCAGGTAAATCAACGCTATCTCACGCCATTGTGTCGAAGTTAAATCTTCCTTGGGTTGTCATTCTGTCGATGGTACGCGGTCTTGCAAGCAAAGGCTACCTCAGTTACTTACCCATTTTATAGGACTCCTTCTACAAGACGTTAAATGAGGAGTCATCCCGGAAAGCATTCTTGAATGAGTACGACTTTGATT
Organism: Cairneyella variabilis; assembly: GCA_001625345.1. Taxonomy (NCBI): domain Eukaryota; kingdom Fungi; phylum Ascomycota; class Leotiomycetes; order Helotiales; genus Cairneyella; species Cairneyella variabilis. The sequence continues at coordinate 45,930 of AYLM01002670.1, read as the reverse complement.
CCCCGGATGCCATAGATTTCGATCTCTTGGTCGAGCGGTTGCGGGATCTCAAGGCCGGGTATGTCCCTAAATACTTGCAACTCTTCGTGACAGTCAGGTCCCCAGACAAACGGCTGATAATTTCTAGCAAGAGAGCCGAAATTCCCGTCTATTCCTTCTCAAAGCATGCACGAGAAAAGGAAACGACGTTAATATACTCTCCTCATGTCCTGATATTGGAGGGTATCTTCGCGCTGTATGACCCTAGAGTTCTCGACCTCCTAGATATGAAGGTAAAAGCTGCATCTAACTCTTGCGTATTATGGCTTCTCACTTCTTTCAGATCTTCTGCGAAGCCGATGCCGACACATGCCTTTCCCGAAGGAGTATGTAGTCTTCCCGCCCTTTGTGTTCCCTCGGACTAATCTGAAATCAGTACTGAGGGACATCGCGGAGCGTGGCAGAGATATTGAGGGTTGCATCAAACAGTGGTTTGCTTTCGTGAAGCCTAACTTTGAAAGACACGTTGAACCTCAACGGAAAGTTGCCGGTAGGTACTTATGCCCAAGACTTCGACAATGACTAAAAGCGGATAGATATCATCGTGCCACGAGGTGTGGAGAACAGAGTCGCTATCGGTAAGTCCGCATGCATTTGAGTTTTTCAAGTGTTGACGGTAGACAAGCCATGGTGATCCAATACATCGAGCACAAGTTAATTGAAAAGTCCAGCAAACATCGTGCCGAGCTCAAGAAGCTGGGACAGAGTGGAGAGGATGACCCTCTCTCCGACAAAGTCTTCCTTCTCGAACAAGCTCCACAGCTTCGGGGGATGAGTACGATAATTCAGGACATTGACACTTCTGCGGAGGACTTCATCTTCTACTTTGACAGATTGGCCACACTCTTGGTGGAGCAGTAAGTGATATCGTGATTCCGGAGAATTTTTGCATCAAAATAAATTCTTGGAGTTTGTAGAATGACACATGCTAATTATTCCAAGTGCAATGAACAACATCTATTTTAAAGAACGAACAGTCGAAACTCCGGCTGGCAATAAATATGCTGGCCTTGCACCGTTGGGGGAGACTAGTGCAGTCGTTATTCTACGGGCTGGTTCCGTGTTCGAGACCGGTCTGAAGCGAGTTCTGCCTGATTGTCGAACTGGACGACTACTCATCCAGTCTAATATCCGAACTGGAGAGCCTGAATTGCATTACCTCAAGCTCCCCGAAAATATAGAAATGCACGACAGTGTATTGATACTCGATCCACAAATGTCGAGCGGTGGGGCAGCTCTTATGGCCGTGCAGGTCCTTCGGGACCATGGCGTGCCTGAAGAGAAAATTGTCTTTGTCACATACTTCGCTGGTAGAATGGGCCTGAACAGGTTGACCAAAGTGTTTCCCGAAGTCAAAGTGGTCGTGTGTGCCATTGTGGCCGACTTCGAGGAGCGCTGGATCGAAAAGCGTTACTTTGGGTGCTGAAGTAGCAATCAAGGCAGCTTTCTGGGATTGGAATCAATAAATGCGCAAGGAGATGTCACTTTCCCTTGGATGTTTGTGGATAGGGGAAGACCATACGTGTGGCTGGAGAGCAGAATGCTCCACATTTCAAAAATTCTCACGTAACGCAGGGAGAGAAAAGAGAGTCAGAATGGACAGTCTCGACGTCAATAGGGAATCCAGGAGAAAAGCACATGTTGCCTTCTCTGCGCCCTTAACCCGAATCAAGCCGGTGTATTCGGCTCGAGGCATCATAATCCGGGGTCCTTTGCGGACCGGTCGAGTTACTAGTGCAGCTGTCGCTCAGCTGTCCTTTCAGCCTCATCATATCCATCGCAATTGAGAATCTCGTCAATAATTCGATCGAGATGACCGACGCCAGGTCTAAAATATTGTGAGTCTCAGGAACCATTGCGTAGTTGCTTTGGTGACGCCATTTCGCTGTGAATTTTTTCTGTGTGCGAATCCCTCCTACTGTTTTCCTTTCTATTGTCAACAGTAAGACGATTATCGCAAATATAGCTACGATACGTTTTGCATTATATCTTTCCAGAAACTTTGCCTCAGTTTTGAGAGTTCAATTGCAAAATGCACCTCTGGTGTTGTAGCTCTACCACAATTCCCTTGGAACTTTTGGCCACAACGGAATCCTGCCTTTGAAAATCAAAACAATCCAATACAAACAATGTTGGAACCTTCTAAGACTGTGGTCAAGAAGACCGCAGCTAAGTGGACAGCGGACGGTTCTAAGCAAACACAAGAGGGAGAGTCCTTCCAGGAAATCTCAGACATTGCTCACGAGATCGAGTCTCAGATTCCAGCTTCTCAAACCAAAGTTGTCGAATTCTTGAGCGCTGTTCAACATGAGGCGTCGGACGTTCGATCATGGGACAACGAGTTGGCCCCTACCGATGCTCCCGTCTACGGTCAAAACAAGAAGCTAGCCTACTGTCAACAAAATTACAACCCGGTCACAAATGCTCCTGTTACCTCATCCTATGCCTCTGCTCATTAATCAGCACAGTCCCCGCAAACCTAACCTTCGTCTTCACTTCCTGCGGATGATTCTTCTCGTGGTCCTCTACCGTCCGCTCAAATGAACTATAAAAATGCAAGCGAACGTCCTTCACGCCTTGACGAGCTTGAAGACATCGAGCATCATATCATTTCTGACTTCAGGCCTTGGGAGCAAGAATTTGGCTCCGAGCCAACCGCTTATCCTCAGCAAGGCCAGCATTATAGCTACGCAATTTCCAGCTTCGAACCTGCAAAGTCCTTTCAGCAGTCACATGCCTCACCGATCCCGTCTCCTCGAGTTCCAATACTTTCCAGTCACCGGAAGGAACTTTTGTGACTTCCAGGCCCCTGGAAACAAAGACATTGGAGGCTAGCAAGTTCCAACCGGTGGTTTCTTCAAAATCTGCTGAAGGAATGCCTGCCCACGCCAGCTCAGCTGGTGCACACCGATCCCAAGAGAACCCTCAACCATCTGACAGCCCCGATAATTGTTGGTGGGTTGGTATCACTTCTAGACTGCGTGGTTCGCCGAAGAAAACCATCGCGAGCGTGTCAGGCGAGGCTGTTTCTCGAACTGTCCAAAACACTCATACTGGCAGCCTGGTTCCTCCAGTGTTCTCCGTTCCCAATGGCGTGAGATCTTCCTCGCCAAAACCCACCTCTCTACCACAACCGCCGCCTTCCTTTAAGCCTTGGCTCGACAATCTGCCTGCTGGGGTGTCATCGTCGGTATCCGTTGATGAATGCGTCAGAGGGCATCCCGGCCCGGGATTGGCCATTCCGAAAGAGGTGGAGGAATATCTCCGGAGTTTGGAAGATTCCTGGCGTGGATATCCTCTTGTTTATATTTCGGGTACTCATTATCAGGCCCACTCAAGCCAATCCAAAGAAGGTGCCTTCCCTACCACGAAATCCTCTCATCATATGTCAGAAACACAGGGGACGGCAATTGTGCTCTCACAACATCCTCATTTAAGCGAATATTCTCCACAACTCACTCCGGAGATCCGATCTGTCCTTAGTGAGCTCCCTTCAAAGTCAGTCGAATTTCCAGTGAAGTCTGTCAAAGTGTAAAGGTCAGTTTTTTCTGCCTTCACTTCATATTTGAATGAACTGCCATCAAAATCAACTGCGATGCCAGAGAAGTCGATCCTGAGTGAGCAGCCAGCAACTTTGCCCACGGGCTTTAAGTCTGAACACTCTTCGCCATCGTTCAAAGCAGCCCCAGCCCCTGCCCAGTCTAGTAAGCTCCCGGGGTCTACTGCCTTCTGATGTCAAGTCATTCCTCAGCGGATTGCCTTCTGCGTCGGCAGATGTCCCTGTCGAGTCTCTCAAACTCCCTTCTGTTGTCAAATCCTTCATCGGTGGACTTCCTTCAGCCTCAGCTACTTTGCCGCCGAAGTCTTTCCTGAGCGTCTTGCCAACCGAGACTGCTGGTCACCCTGTGCAATCTATCACACTGCCAGGCAAGTCCACCGCCGGCAAGGTCCAGAGCTGAGCTCTGATACGAAACCGCTTGTCAGTGGTTTACCTACTGGACGGTCTGTGCACCCAACTTCTACAACCAACCCAGCTCAGTCCATCAAAGCTCTAGGACACCTACCCTTTGGCATTGAACCATTCATCAGCGGACTTCCCTCAGCTTCTGCTAAGCTACCAGTTAATTCTGTGCTAAGTCAGTACTCGGAGTTGCATTCTGGCATCGCGTCGTACCTCAGTGGCCTACCTTCTGCATCCGCCACCCTCCCGATCAAATCAATCATACATAGCTCCCGTCCATCAGCACCAGAAGCTACTGAATCGACAACACCAACTGGTCATACTGAGTCGGCGTCCAAGCTTTTCACAAACCTGCCAAAAATTTCCGGTTTGCATTTTGGTCCGGGACATGTGGTCATTCCAAGCCACTCGGGTCAAGAATCTTCTGCTAGCCAAACACACGAGTCCAATATGCCTGGCCATTTCAGCATTCCGACGTTGTCTACTTCGTTAAACCTGGGACCTGGGCCCGTGGTTATTTCTAGCCGATTATGCAGTGACACCGCGCATCCGACCTCGCCCGCTATGACCAACACACCATGAGAGCACAAAAGTAGGATCTCGAGTGTCCGCTCTAGGAACCGCAACTGAGCCGACTGAACCTCTCAAGCCTTTCCCTACCTTGGCTAGTGCACTGTCCTCCTTGGGGTTGGAGTTGACGCACGGGGTCAACACAGTCCACCAACTCCCAACAGTTTCTAGTATCTTGTCAGGCGTAAAAGGCTCCTTGTCTCCTCCCGCAACCACGAACACTCAGCATGAAGGCACAAAGTCAGGGTCTCAGAGCCAGCTAGAGAGACAAAAACCGAACCTTTTGACCCCTTCAAGCCGATTCCTGCACCTTCCAACGCCATCTCGTCCTTACCTCCCCCCGCTTCCTGGCGATCAGACTCGTCAGAGTGGCAAACGTCCGGTCACAACTGGTGTAGGAAGTGCAAAGCTCTCGTTGGAGCCAATCGCTACGTTGTCAAGCCCAAAGTCGATGGGGTCGCGGTCTGTTACTTTGCCTTCCGGGGTCAAGCCCACCATTGTCGCCCCATCTGGTCTTAAAAGTATTGTGAGCGATGCCAACTCTCGGATCTCGGATCTCACAGGACAAAGCACAAGAGCGCATCCCTCCATTCCTCTTGAGCCCTTCCCACAGCAGAAAGTTCTGTGCCAGGTAATCTGGCTTCTGAAACTAACTACCTTAGTGCGGCTAACCCATTCAAACCCCTATCATCGATCAAAAGCTATTACAGTGGCATTTTCGGCAGTGCGAAGTCACAGGCTACCCCTTCATCAAAGCCTCTTCCGATCACTGAGCCATCGATTATTGGAAAACCGACGGCATCATCGGGTATCATGGAGACAGGACTGCCTTCCATTCCCGTCCCAAAACATACCCTTCTCACAGGAATGGGCATCGTCAATTGTGGAATCGGCCACCCAGGCCACCTCCACCCGTTCTGTAGTGTCTGGCGAACCTACGACCACGGTCTTCACAACTCTTCCTGCCTACTTGGAGCTATCATCACTTCTCGCAGCCACTGAAGCGTCTAGCATTTTCGAGCAGACATCAATCCCTGGTTCCTGCCGTGCTTCCTACGGGAGCTCGCTGACTTCTTTCTTGGGTCAGTTCGGTGAAAGACGTGGAGGTCACTGCCAGTCAACTAAGACTTCCGCTCATTCGCACTTCACGGAACCATTGACCATTGATCCCCAGGAGCCCTATCGAGCGTTGAACATGTTTCTGTACCTCTGCCGACCGGACGCTCCGCGTCGATATCAAACATCCTCAAGTCAGATACTGGAGTTGCTTTGTCTACCCGCGAACCTCGAATTTCTTCTCTATTTGGCCACTTGAGCTCTGATACCCCACATTCAGGCGCAGGCGCTGTTTTTCCGACCAGTTCTCTTCAGCGTTCTTCTTCTCTGGGTCAATCAACCATCGAGAGCGTTAAGTCACGCACTGGAGCGGCCTTGCCAAACAATGGCCCGTACTTATCATCTCTTCTGGGTCAATTGAGCTCTGCGGCTTCTTTGCCCTCGAATGTTCCCCAGCGCTCTTCGATCCTGGGTCAACTGTCCTCTATTCTGGAATCTTCGATCATTGAGAGTCTTAAGTCCAGCACTGGGGCCACTCTACCAACCAATGCTCCTCAGTTGTCATCTATCCTGGGCCATTTCAGTTCAGCTATTCACTTGTCAGAGACTGGTGTTTTCGAGCCAAGCAACTTACCTCATTTGTCTGGGCTCTCGACAGCTTTGAGCTCCATTGCCTCTATTCCCGCCAACGTTCCTGAGCTGTCATCGCTATTGAGCCGCCTAAGCTCAAAAGTTCCGACTGGGGTATCTATACCTACGAAAGGACCGGCACTGTCCTCCTTCCTAGGACATTTGAGCTCAGGTCTACCCGCCTCGGTGCAATCCACAGCCGTACCCTCTGTTTCTCTGTCCCAGGTCACGCTACCCTCGGTGATTTCTGAAGCATCGAAACCTTTGTCAGGCTTGAGCCATCCAGTAGCCTCTCTACCAACGATTCAGCATGCAAGGGAGGCGATCTGACATCCGCTATCAATGGATAAAACCTCTGCAACTAGAAACAATCCTATTGTGACGTCAAAGAAGGCATCAACCTTGAGCCAGCTCTCTGTTCCCACCGCAAGTGCCATATCTGGATCGTCTTCAGCGCTACCACAGATCAGCACCGAGAAAGGCCTTCCAACTACTAAGCCAGCACTCTCAGGATTATCTTCCGTGACAAATCCTGCCTCACTTCCAATCATTCCAACGGGGCCACTCTCAAAGTTGACCTCAATCATCGAGCAACTTCCCTTCTGGCCTCGGGCAAGCTATCTCAACTATCCTCAGTACTCGGAAAGCCAAGCTCTTTGCCCGGACCGTCAGGATCTGTTTCTGCTGTACGGCCTACATCTCTCCCATCCAAGCTATCTTCCGCAGAAGGGCATTGGGCTCTGAAGCCGGGAAGACAACAAATCTGCCTAAGCATATTTCGCCCAAGTTGTCATCGATAATTGAGCAAATTTCAGTTCGGATTTCAGCCAAATTGACGCAGGTTTCATCGGTTCTCGAACATTTGACTTCAGTGTCCGGCGTGTCAACAGTTGCGGCTGGATCCAATTTAGCGTCTTTCTCGACCCCAACTGGACTCCCTACTATGCCAAAACAGCCACAGTCAAGTCCTGTCACGGTTCCCAACACGCCGCCTCTGAGAAATCTCAAGTCTCTTCGGTCTTGAGTCACCCAAGCTCTCACTCGGGTGCTCATAGCGTCTCAGGAATGTCACAATCAGCTTCGCACAAGATGTCGGCTGCCCTTCTTACTGATCCAGCTCAGTTGTCGTCTTTCTTGGGTCAATTGACTTCCCGCTCAGGAACGACAACCATCGCCCCTACGCTCCTATCACGGCTATCTTTGATCGCAGAGCAAAGTTCTGTTCCTGTCGCTACTGGGCGTCCCAACTAAGCTCGGCATTGCAACATTTGAGCATGACATCCAACACCATGGCAGCAACGATGCTACCAAGAAAGTCTTCAATTTTCTCGTCCCTGGCGAAGCAAATAGGTGTTCCTGGCCCCAGTGCAGTCTCCTAGCTCTCTTCAATCATTAGTCACTTGACTTCTGGCCAAAGTGCTGTTCCATCCGCGACAAAACAATCTAGCCTGTTGACACAGCTATCGTCTATTGCGAAAAAACCCTGATCTGCCAATTCCTAACAAAACGTCTCAGTGCTCTTCCATTTTGGGACAAGTGACATCTGAAGTTTCCCGAGCGCAAAGCTCGGCGAACGTGCCGACACACATGTCAATGTTGTCTTCTGTCAAGCTCAGAGATCTGCGACTTTGCCAACGGGGTCTTCGTCGCTGAAGGATTTAGCCTCTTCACTCAGTCACCAGGCATCCCTGAGCGGACAGTCCTCATCTATTGCGAATCAATCCTCCACTCATTTGCTTACCGGGGCTGGGAAACTTTCTTCAGCGCTTGCCGGGTTTAGCTCCCTTCTTGGCAATCCAACCGCCCTTCTAGGCCGGGCATCGAGAGTCTCATCCATTCTCAACCAGCAGACGGGTCTTCCTGTTGTGTTCTCTTCCGAGATTTCGTCTATTCTTCGCCAGACAACAAATGTTCCAGCTATATCTTCGAAGATCTCATCTCTATTGGCCAACAGACAATTGTTCCTAATGGTGTCCAATCCAAGCCAGAAAGCGGGACTCAGACCAAGGCAATGACCAGTCTCTCTTCATTCACGGTCTCAGTTCGATCAAATACCATTTCGGCAGAAACGACCAGCAGGGCAGTATCCAATTCTATGATCCAGGGCACGGCGCCTTCTATTACGCATATAGAGCAGAGAGCAATCACATATGTCAGGTTGCCAGAGCCTGCCATTGTTTCAAGAGCGCCGTTGACCAGAAAGTCCACTACTTCTCCTACGACGAGAACAGCGAGCTTGAGCAGTCGATGTTCAACTCCAACTCTAGATTTCCAGCGACCACCAGACACACCATATCCGATGGAAATACGCTCTATTCAATCGCGGAGCATTACGGTGTTGAGCTCAACATGGTTCTACACAGCCAACAGACATATGACAGAACCGTAGCAGATTCAGCTAGGAGATACCATCAATATTCCCGCATAAGCATATACAGCACAGAATGGGGAAGATCTGAATTCCATCGACAACAGCTACGGAATTGACGTTTCTTCTTTGGAAGCCCTCAACGATCAAGTCGAGGACAAAAATCACATCGAAGTCGGACAAACCGTGAAGGTGCCCGCAAGACGACTATCCGATCCGTTCCTCTATAGCGTCTCGGACAGTGACTCTTTCTATTCCATCTCAGAGGAGTACGGTCTTTCGATCTCTGACGTTGAAGGAGTGAATCCTGCCGTCGAAGACAAGAACAACATCTATCCACAGCAGCTCGTGGACGTTCCGCTGTACTTGTCAACTCACGGAAACGCCACGTACCAGGAGTCTTGCCCCTCTGCTGAAGCAAAGACTGCTGGCATTGAATGGAGCCAAGTCCGCAATGGTTATGGCCACTGCGCCACCAGCAATGGTCACGACGTCAATCAGAGTTAGTCCCTCGTATGCGCCGATTGTTGCCAGCGTTCTAGCGCCTGCTACCTCTCAAGGTAGCGTGGGAGAGGAATCCTTGAGAAGACAAAACGAGGACTGTTTGGTCTTTTCTGAATTGACAGTCGAGTGTGAGACATAACAGAAGTAAGACTTCACTCTTTGCACTCCCTCTTTGCCGATAATGGAAGATGCCTGACATTAAAACAAATATAAGTCAAGCAATATCTCGTCCATGTTGCATTACAGATTGTGATAAATCAGACTGCCATTTATTAAAGGTTTTGATTTTTTGGGGGGATTTTGTTAGAGATATAGAAGTCGGGTAATGTCTAATAGAAAAGCACGGTATGATAGGAGTTCTAGAAGGAGGGACGGAAAAGTTTTCGACTGTATTTAGATAGAAATATAATGGCATGCAACCCAAGCTCAGCCCATTCGAAGCAGTTGTGACTTTCACTAGGCAGCGAGTCAGTAGGCTCTCGCTTGCCAAGTCGACTTCGTGGACCTCCACTATTTTAAAGGCTAAGGATTATCAAGAATTAAAATGCTTCGGGATGGTACTTCGGCTGTTGTCGGCTCTTAATTGCGATGTACAACAAAGTATGTTGTTTCAACCAAGTTTCCTGGGCCGAGTCTTAGTCTTCGGTTTGCTGTGGGTGCTCGCGGTTACTTGTAACGTTTTCCCGGCAAGCCACGGCATCATAACTCTCGAAGGACTTTTGTTGCAAATCGCAGGTTCGGACCGATGACAACCGACAACCTAATTTTTTAGTCTAATAAGTCCAATTTCAGCAGAGAAGTCCATTTCCAAGAGATGTTTTTACTTCTTGGCGCCAACTACTTCTTCCGGTGGCGGTGAGATGCACAAAAAGGGGCTCGCTTGATGACAAAAAATTGCCCCTTACAGCCGGTTGTATCGGCACGTGACTAACCACCCCCCTTCCCCCGGTCTTTTTTCTATTATGCTCGCCAGACAACTAGATATATTATTTTTATAAATATCTCAAGTTTATGGATGTCTCAAGTTCGTGGAAACCTTCTGTTTATAGAGAGCAAATCCTCTAAGTCCTCCTATTGCCTCACTAATATACAAGAATCACCCTCTTATATAGCGCGGGGGCATGGAAAATTTCGAGTATAAGAACAGTGTTGAATGTGCAGGGCCTCATAAACCAGTCAATAACATATGATGCTGCTGTGCTTAAGTTATAGAAAGCATCCACTTCCGTCGGCTTAGCATGTCTTTCTAGTCCGTATTTCAACTTCCCGGTGCAAGTGAAAGTATTGGAGGACGATACTTCCTCCAGAACCGTAAGAACAGCCTCAACATTATGAAAATGCCTAGTTTCCATAATGTCCTGCATCCTTTTCGGTATCACCGAAATGTGAGCCTGTTCTTCGGCTTCTCGGCCAGCCAGGAACAGGGCCAACAACAACGAGCTTTCCGCCAGACAGCGCGCCGGTAGTCCCTGTATCCTATGCACAATATCCTTGACTTGAATTTGAATCTTCGGTTCTACCGCATCAGACAGATTGGGTCTGTTGCCGTATGGTTCGATATAGATGTATCAGCGCCGCACACCTGTATGCTGCTGCTAAATTCACCAACATGACATTGTTTGAACTGCCACATTCCCACTCAACCAAATCGCGCTGGATCCTCTGAGTAGAACTTGAGTAACTCTCCGCACCAGGTGACTCTGGAACAGTGTTCAGCATATCTACGTTCGGAGCACTGATCTCTGATATCAGGAACATGATTCTTGATGCAAGACCAAAATATGAACCAGCAAAGGTGCCATCATCAGATCCGAAATTCCAGTATTCGCTGGCGACGAGAAAAGGCTTTCGGTCTCAGCAACCGCCATCATGATATCGTGGTAAGCAAAGCTGGGAAGAAGCTAGAGCCCTTCAAAAGTGGATGAAAAACGCGAGAGATCAAGTCGAGAGGTCTCAAGAATAGTGCTGACAGGCCGAATCACTTCAAAGGCACCGATGAGGTGGCCGAACCATTGTTTCGTGTCACCTGTGATGCTTTACATTGCAACATAAATGAGACAAGATGCTAACTCCATCTCAACGTTTCGTGACTGAGGTGCCAGAGAGCGAGAGCGAGATTTAAGCGCTTCGCAACGGTTTGAGATGGCGAGGAACTCGTATGTCTTGCAGCGGAGTGTTAAATGCGAGGATGGCCACGAAGTAATTGCTTCTAAAAGAATTGGTGATTCTAGGGACATCGGTAGAAAAACTAATAAAAAGAAGTTGTTAGTAATACTTCGACAATGGCCCCAAAATGCTTAATGGTACCAGATAGAAAACAGTTGTTCTCCAATGTAGTGGTCAAGAGCGGTGTAAAAGACTCGATGTAGTAACACATTATCATCATTTGATCAGATCCATTCTCTAGCCAGAGAGATGAGAAATCTGGCGCTGGTGGTATCAGAACACAGGTGGTAGGCCTCCCTGCTCAGGTCTTCGGCGACGCATGACCCTTTGGCCTGCCCAACCGGAGTCTCGGATTGCCGGGATCCTCACATTGACATGCATAATCCAAGCGAGTGCATTGGTTGCACACAGGGTAGTGATTTTCACACTTCTTCTTCTTGGAGTCCTGGTCAGCTGAACTTTCCTCGAACGGACATGGATGTGACGAGACCTTCGACGACAAGTTAAACAGCCATTTCGCTCTCGTCCACTTGGATGGTCTGTCTGCATAATTGCTGAGTACTTTTCTGACTTACGATACTCTGTGAGCTACGTGCTGCTCAGATCCATCGAGGGAATTGAGCTTGAGAACAGAAGGGGGATATCACGTGAATCAGCCGACGTGTACTCGGCCCGGAGGGAATCGTTCACTTGGGGAGGCAAAGAATAATATTGGACTGGCTGCGAGTGGTAAATACGCTTTTTACTAATCATTCGCTACCAACAAAATACCTCTAAAGTACAGATCTGGCCGCTTCATTCCTGGTAACAAGGTACGGCGCACTTCCTTTGCAATGGCCAGCCTCAACAACCTTACAATGTCTTTGATCTCCGCCTCAGTAACACTCAATGATGGAGTGGTAGCTGCAGTATCGATCCTGTGCATGCCAGTAAACCCCATATTACTCAACACATTTACTCCAACCTCCAGTCCAGCATCCTTCACCCTGCTCGAATAATCATATTCAAGGGGAAATGGGATTTTCCTTTCCATATCAAGCATGAACTCGACAGCAAGAAGATCCCACGCCTATGTACATTGCCAACGAGAGGTAACGGAGCTATATGACCCATCAATAGCGCTTCTAGAAGAGCTTCCATATTCTGAACATTTTCTAGGAAGCCGTCCCGCTCGATGATTTTTGGACTGCCAGCGCAGATGCACATGCAACTGGGTGCGCCTACAAGTCCTCTAAGTAAATCAAAATGTATCAATTGGGAGAGCAGCCCACTTGAAAAGTGTGTCCGCCAGCTGGGCTGCCAGACACGTTGGCAATAGTTTCAAAAATGTCTTGGTGAACAAGAACAGCGGACAGAGGAATGAAGCCACCTCCCAACGATTTGGCAATCGTCTGTATATCCGGACCTCGGATGCCCTCCTGTTCCCACGCATGGACAGTTCCACTTCTTCCCATACCGCACATGATCTAGAACAGAAAGGTCAGCGGATATTTCTTTGTGCTTCAGAGGAGAGACTTGTTACTTCGTCTAGCACCAGAAGTGCTCCATACTTATCACAAACCTCTCCGACTGCCTGGAAATAGCCTGGAACAGCTGGGACACACGCAATGTTGATCCAGCAATGGCCTCGGCAAAGAAAGTAGCGACAGTCTGTGGTCCCAATGCAATGAATTCGTCCTCTAGTTGCTGCTTCAGTCGCTCCACGTATTGCGCATCTGTCTCCCCACCAAGTTTACACCTCTAAGCATAGCAGGGGTCCACGAAAGACACATTATTCGAGATGAGGTAGCCGTACATCGCTCGTCTAGATTCATGGCCGGATACGCAAAGTCCACCAATCGTGTTACCGCGATAACTTTGTTTCCTAGCGATGAAGTTGCATTTTTAGGGTTGGCCCTTGGCATTCCAGTATTGGGTGATGAGCTTGAGCGTTGCGTCTGTTGTCTCACTTCCATAGTTCAGGAAGATGGCTTTGCTCAGGCCGCCTGGCCTGTTCTTCAAGATGAAGGAAGCCAGCTCCTCCGTCGAACTTTCACAATAGCCTCCGCCTGAGAAGAGATAGCCGACGGTGCTGAGTTGCCGGGAAGCAGCCTCAGCCACCTCTGGTTGGTTATGGCCAATGCAAGCTACTGCTGGCCCTCCAGTTCCGTCAAGAATTTGCTTCCCAGAATCGAGAGTAAGTATAAGTCCACTCGCTGGTGCGACGTGGAGTGGCTTCTTATTGGAGGAACGATGCAAGATATGAGATTGCTCGAAGAAAGGGTCAAGAGGCATTTTGAAGAAATGTGTCTGTACAACGAGATGAAAAGAGCGCGAACAGATGTCTTGCAGTAACACCTTACCTCTACCTTCCTCGCTGGTTTTATGAATATAACATTGACTGCTTCAGTATTCCATGTACACTGTAAGCACGGTGCGTATATCTCGCAGCGTCTGAATGTGTGCCGGAACCGCCCCAAGAAGTGGGATAGTAATTTGCGAAGAGTGGAAGGCCCAGGTTCCGTGAGTGGAAGGGAGCTTCACTTGATACTGAAGCTGGACCTTCCGCCGGGCCCAAAGACCAATTTCGAGGGTGAAGCCAGCCAGCGTTAGCATTCGACCATTTAAAATGGTAACCATATAAGGTTAAAAAGGAAGTAAATTGCCCGCCAGAGCCGCGCGGTACCTGAAGATAAGCGCTAGAACATTATGCTGCCAAATGCACAGTAAGCATTTGGGGTTTGCGCACTTATGACACAGCTCCGCAGATCACCCTTTTTCAACGATGTCCCCTCGCGAGTCACTCCCCGACACTACGGTGCCTTAACATTATCATGGTAAACCATGTAAGTAGGAGTCTATTTTCGAGATCAGATTCCAATCCCCACTCCAAGATACGATATGGACTCGCTAGCTGGAATTGTGCGCCCAAGCCGCCCCGGTTTGAACTTGAATGCATTTCTCAGCGAGATATGAGATAACGGCTTTAGTTCACGAAGCTTTTCTTATCTTCAGCTCATGGATTCATATCAATGCTCTCTCTGCTGGCCTCGCCCAATCCCTCCACGGCTCTATATCATGTCTCCTTTTTCTCCGTGTTTCTTTTGAAAAGCTTGTTCTACAAAGCACGTCTCTCAATTCCCTGCGGCAATCTTGCTTCAGCAATCATGGCTTTCGCTTCAACAGGAGCGAGTAGCTCTATGTCTGAGAAGGGAGACTTGTCAAAACGCCCCGCATCCATCGATTTCCAAAGCAATCCATTAAGGACCGATGTTGAGATCAATGAAGGGACCATCAAATATGATCACACCAAACGGAAGCTCAAAGCTCGCCACATACAGCTTATTTGAATCGCTGGTACCATTGGCACTGCGTGAGTTCTTTGTATTCCAAAGATATTCGGCGAAATAACTTATCGAGTCTCTCCGTCAATATCGGACGCGGACTCCTCGCTGGTAGTCCGGCAAGCTTGCTCATTGCCTATACTCTATAGCAAGTCCATCGAGATGAACTGAAGGTCCTTCACTCACCTAGGTGCCTCTAGGTGTCCAGTGATCTTGGCTATCACCATGTGTAAGCTCTGATTTCACCGAGCACACCAAACTCATATGGAACCGACAGATCACTGAAGGCATGTCAGAGATGACTATCTATCTAGCAGTCTTCTCTCCTTTCATTACATTTGCCGGTCTTATGACGACGAAGCCTTTGGTGTTGCAGCTAGATAAATTTTTCATCTTCTAAGTATTACTAGGTACGTGTTTCTAGAATCATGAATTTGTAATTGTTAATGTGTTCCAAACTACCATGTGAGATCTGTCATGGAACTCACGGTCCCCTATATAACCTCATTTCCCCGCTCTTTGCATCCTTTAGACCTGAGAATATACTCATTTTACCCCATATTGGCCTATACAGTTCATGACAAGATCACAGTCTGCAACCTCATCATTCGTTATTGGATTGATGCCATCCTAATCTGAGCCATTGTTCTTGTGTGCCTTGTTTTATACGGGTATGTGTTGTAACCCCAGTTTATTTTTCTAGAAATTACTCAACTCTCTCATAACCTCCTCAACTTTTTCGCTGTTTCCTATTGCCGTGAATCTGAATTCTGGCTGTCTATCCGTAAGGTGATACTGATCTGTGGTCTGATCATTTATACCTTTATCACCATGCTGGGCGATAACCCAGAACACGATCGATTTGGCTTTCGATACCGGGAAAATCCATGGCCATTTGCTGAGTACTGGGATACTGAAGTAAAGATAAATTCCTCGGCTTCATCTAATGCCCGGTACAAGCAGCATTCACAATCACCGGACCCGAATACGTCAGTATGACTGCTGGAGAAGCTGAAAATCCTTTGCGTTGTTCTTCCAAAGGCCTACAAGTTGATTGTCTTTCGCCTGACAGCGTTCTTCGCCCTCGCCGCTCTTGTAGTCGGCACCAACGTCCCTTACAATGACGCTGCTCTAATCGCTGTCTACTAGAGCGGCTGCTGTGGCGCTGGTGCCTCACCCTATGTCCCAGCCATGAACCGACTGCGCATCAAAGTCCTTCCAGACATTGTCAATGTTCTCATTCACACCTCGGCGTTCAGTGCAGGAAATATCACCCTCCATTGCGCAACGCATTCTTTATATGGCCTCTCGCTCAAAGGCAAAGCACCGGCTATCTTCCGTCGATGCACAAAAGCTGGTGTACCGTACCTATGTGTTGCCGTTGTATTTGCTATCAACATGCTGGCTTTCTTGCAAGTCAATACCTCTGCGGCTGCGGTGCTGAATTGGTTTGTCAGTCTCGTCACACCGTCACACTGTCACAGCTAATAAATTTCTGTGTAATCACCTTTACCTTCATCAGATGGAAAAAGGCGTGTGAGGCTCAGGGACTCACTCGGGACAGTCTTCCCTACAAGGGCCGTTCCAGCCAGACGTTGCCTGGACTGCATTCTGTGCTTGCGCTTTCCTTACACTTATTGGAGGATGGCAGATGTTCCTGAACGGAGCGTAAGATGTATGAACTTTTCTGTTCGATTACATGACGGCCGGCATTTTCCTTGTTTTGTTTGTTGGGTGAAAGATGGTGAAGAAAACGAGATGGTTGAGACCCGAGGAAGTCGATTTGAAGACAGCCGTGGAAGAGATTTGAGGAGTATACAAGAAATTATGTGCCGGATCCTTCGAGGTGAGTGCGATGTAAGAAGTTTGCATTGCATATACTGACAGTGTCTAAGAACAAAAGCTGGAATTTTCCTTGATAGGATATTTGGTTGAAGTCATTGGCCCAGAGGACCATCAAAATGCCATAGCGGGATACTGCGGGTTTACATGAGAATTATGTTCTTCTATTGAATAAATGAAAGGAATTGGGATTGCCGTTAGTATTGAAAAACCCACGTATTCTGCCGCTTGGGTATTGAACTTCAACTTGAATTGCCACCTAGAGACCCCACTGTTGGACGATGACTTGCCAACCGTATGGAGAGTCCTGGCCAACTCGGTAATTCCCAATAAAATGCAAATAGGTTTCAGGTACAATTCCATTCATGTAGCTACCATCCTCGGCAACCATTTCAGTGTAACATGAAATCCTTATGCGTCCACTTCTCAGTAGCTTTCCGCTTTGCCTTCTTTGCAAAGCTAATGGGTCTTCGACTCTCAACCTTACCCCTGACCAAAAGATTCCTGTATCGATCCTTCAACAGGTTCCCTTCGGGCTTCAACAGCCTCAGTGACTCTTGGAGCTCGTCGGGCAACACCAGCTCAAGGTCCTTTTCTGGAAGGGCAATCTTGCCCAACTTTCTTCTTCGTAGCTCGAGGTCATCACCCTCACTACTGCTGTCACCATTCTCGACAACTGCTAGGCTTCGTGATTTTTCCTTCACAGCCAATGCTTTAGCAATCTTCTTGACTCGCGCCACCTGCTCATTCTTCTTTTTGATGTCCGCAGCCATCTTAGCTTTCCGCTCATCCTCCTTACGCCTCTTGATTCTGTTTCTTTGCGCTTGTGTTTTCCTCTCTGGTCTCTTAGCATTCAATTTCACGTCTTCGGTCCCGCTCTCAAAGCCTTCCCACGCAGAATCTTCCTCCCATTCCGACAAATCTGCTTTCGCTTCCGAAGCTTCAGCTTCAGCTGCTGACTTGACCGCAGCTTCGAGTTTTATACGTTCTGCCTCTGCAGCTTCTAACCGCTTTTGCTCGGCTGCCAGCTCTTTCTCTCCCTCTGTGACAAGTCGCTCTTCATAATCTGTGAACATGGGATTGTAGCTGTATCCTCCCTCGGGTTTCTTCACGGCAGGAATGTCCTTACCGCTCGCTGCTAGAGAGATTGGCTTGTGCTTTAGAGTAGGAGGTGCGACTTTCTTCTTAGGCTTCTCGAGGAAAGAGAATCGTGGATCTTGAGCGGCTTCTTCGATATCATTTTGTGTGTCCCACGGATCGAAACTCGCTTCCTTGACCTCAACCAATGCATCCTTTCCCTTTCCATCGGCAATGTTTCGAAGTCGAGAAAGCTCTTTGTGTGAGATATAACTGGTTTTTTGGCGTTTAGGTTGTATGATTCCATCTGTGGTTTTGTCTTCTCCGGCGCGCTTTCTCATGGATACTGCTGGAACTGCGGATCGTTGAGCAATGATCTCATCAGCTTTTAGAAGCTTGGAATTTTTCAAGAATTTCTTAGGAATTAAGGCATCGCCCGCAGTATCGAGCGTGAAGAGGTCGGCAGAGTCTTTCTCCTTGATAATGCCTCTGTATATAAGTCAGATATGATCATTGTACATTCAGAATGGAACATACCCGCTAATAATCAACTCCTCCCGCACCTCCTCCAGACCCTCTTGGACTTCGGAGATATCAACATTCTTTCTCCATGCCTTCTTCCCTTTTCTCGAGGGTTGCTTGTGTTGTTGCGGTGCTCCTGGAGAGATCGTGGCGGTCTTGAGGATTGGCATGCTGGTTCCTGATTGATTTTTGGCCCGTCTAATCTGTAGCCAAAGTCTTAAGTCCTTGTGTCGTTGAGTTGTAAAATTCCACAAGGTTGCGGAGAAAATTATTGAGGATATTTTGGTTTATCGCTATCAGGAGCTAGGGCGGTCAAGGCGTGCCAGACGCGCAGGGGTTCTTTCGCGAATCGCTCGAGCCGAGAATGATGTGGTGGCAGTGTGAATAGCGTGCTAAACTCCTTTTCTTTGTTGAATCCGAGACCACAAACGCCTCCATTCTACGACTTGACGAGCCACAAATTCCTTGTACATACTTCAATACCGTAATTCGACGCCTTTCACGACTCGATCCGTTCTTTCCCACGCACGACAAGCATACACGCAGACAAGATGGCGCAAGCAGGCGGATCATACAATAATCCCTTAAAGAAATTCAAGTAGGCATTGGCTAGGCAGATACTTCTTTGAGATGAGTATACTGACATTCACTTAGGTTGGTTTTCCTGGGAGAGCAAAGTGGTATGCAACACGCCGAATGCAGCAGAGACGGCCATCGCTGATAGCAGTTACAGTTGGAAAGACTTCTTTGATCACTCGATTCATGTACGACTCGTTCGACAACATGTACCAGGCAACGATAGGCATCGATTTCCTCTCGAAAGTATGCAGGACCTGGCTCGAATGTATCTGGAATGAGAAGCTGACCGATTCTCGCAGACCATGTACCTGGAAGACAGAACCGTGCGATTGCAACTATGGGATACAGCAGGACAAGAGCGGTTCCGAAGTTTGATACCATCATACATTCGAGACTCGAGTGTAGCGGTTGTGGTTTATGATATTTCGAGTAGGCAGCCACCTTTTGCCTCTACATCCTTCTGACTATTTCTCAGATGCGAAATCTTTCCAAAATACCAGGAAATGGGTGGACGATGTTCGAGGAGAGCGAGGCAACGATGTGATCATTGTGCTGGTGGGCAACAAAACGGATTTAAACGATAAGCGGGAGGTTACGACGCAGCAGGGCGAGGAAGAAGCGAAGAAGAACAATCTGATGTTTATCGAGACATCTGCGAAGGTGGGGCACAATGTCAAGAACCTCTTCAGGAGGATAGCCCAAGCTTTACCGGGGATGGAGGGAGCAGAGGGAGCAGCGGCTACTGGAAACCAAAGTAAGTGCCATTCAGCAGAAGATACTGAAGGAGTGCTGACTGGATTAGTGATCGATGTTAATATCAACCCTACGCCTGCCAACCAAGAAGGCTGTGCTTGCTGAACGTTGAACTGGGTGGCTTCCTCTTCATTCTCTTGTCTTATAGGAAACTTTGAAGGATATGAGCATAGCGTTCAGCGTTGGCAGCATTGTAAGATACCGTAAAATGCTTGTTAGGCGTCCTCAGTAATGTAGTAATATCTGGGTGAGAAACGCTCGTCTCAGCGCGTGGTCTTTCCAGAATGGATTAGATGTAGGATGAACTCAAAGCCACAGCCGACGTGAGGTTCTATGATATTACCCATGTCTCTGATGCTCACGCAACTCCTTTTCTGTAAGAGCTGGGTGAGAGATGCAATTCTAATGCTGATTTGAAATTAGGCCTAAATAAATGCCCTTTTAGAAAGAACTGATTTGCCAATTTGCCCGCGGAGTTCCCCCAATTTGGAAATTTCTCGCATTGATTTTGCGAAATTTTGTCAAATTTTGCCCAGGTCGATCTCGAGGCGCTAACTGGCCAAGCCTCATGACGAGTTCCGAACCAGCCGGAGCAAGCCTCTTTACAAAGTTGTACAGCTCGACCTTCTCTTCTTCATCCACAACCTCAAGTACCCGTCGTTGTGCAACCATATCCCTTCGCTCGAGGCAGCTTCCACAATGGGGATACTTTCGCGATATCTGCGCGTGCCGCGCCCTAGGGTATGCTATCTTCTCCACATCGGATGAACGACTTCCAGATGTCTTTCGATGGAAAGCAGACCTTCCTTTGCGAAACAAATGCTAACTTGTTATGCAGCGATTCCTTTACTTCATGAGCCTGCGTACAGGAGTAGAAATGATCTCTCTCTCTATGATCTTCAACAAAGTCACTGGCGTCTACGGCCTCCTTGCGATCCTTACCGGCTTACGACTCTCCCCTCTCCAACTCTCTATGTATATATACTCCGTGGCCGCACTTGTCCTCCTTGCCTTCCTCATGCCGTATATCCGAAAACAAAGCCCATTCCAAAATCTAGCATTGGCGTGGTTTTACTTCTTCGACACAGTCATCAATACCGCATTCACAGCCGCCTTTTCCGTGACATGGTTCCTGGCCATCAGTGCAGATAACGCAAACAAGGGCATTCCAAGTGCGCCTGGAAGTGGAACAATTGGTGATACGGCTGGATTTACGAATCCGAAATATAATGTCAGCGAGGTGAATGTGATTGCTTCGCCCGCTGCCGGAGCTACAACTGGTCAAGATGCCGTGGCCTACGCTGCTGCAGCTTCCTCAGCCGCCGCTTCTACCCATCTAAGCGTTGGAAATGGTCTCGGTATCGAGGAATCGATCCCGAGTATCTTCGTTGTTGTGGTGTTGACCTTGATCCGGGTCTACTTTGTTCTGGTCGTTATGGCATACGCACGACAGGTTTTGAGGCAACACATGTATACAGCTTCGTCACAGAAGCTCCACCTTCATACTGATGGAGCTACTGAAGGGCGGGCGGATAATCCATTTGCGGTTGGTTCTCAGTTGGGCGAAGGATGGAGGGGCAAGCTTGGGAGAATCATGGTGAAGGTCGGGGAGAGTTACTGGCTCGGTGGACCGGCCGATGATTCGTGGGTCAAGGGTGTTGACTCGAGATTCAAGACGACGAAGACTTCGGGTGGGCCTCCAGGGACGTTCGAGAGAGAACGAAGAGCACGAAGTGGGACTGGGCCACCAGCTCCGCCAGCCAATTTGGGGAAGGTATAGAAACGGGAGAGAGATGGGAGGTATTCTGATGCGTCGGGTTGAGGACATGGCCTTTGTCAGCACTCGTTCTACACGGCATTTTAGGGAGCAATTCTTGGTTGTGCTTGATCTCTCGAACAGAGAAGGCAGCTTCTGATGTATTATTGAGGTACGCATAGGATAGGGAGATACAGATATAATGATTTAGAACTGAATCGCATGGTACAAAGGTTACGAGTCCACTTTACACGGTTTGAAGAAATTGGAGTCCTAATTCAGTGGTGACTTGGTGCCATGGAGACTGCTCTCTAGGTTCAGTGGATGCTGCAAGATATTTTTTGAGTAGACAGATGCCAGTCTTGAAAGACGCTCATTGAGCAATCTAAAAATATCTTGGTTGTAGAGATATTTTAATTCTAAGATTTTGGCTTGGAATATATCTTCCCCGAGAACTATTTGAAATGGCGAATAGTTTTCTCATTACGAATGTTTTGACAGATGAAAAAGTACATAGAAATAAGTAATGCTTCTAATCTAGAATATAAAGGTGGATAGAGGCTTTGTGTATGTCACTCAGTCAAAAGTCTCAGACACTCAAGACTTGAGTCGCAACCCCTCTTCCCGGTCCCGCCTGCTCACAAGCTCAAGGACTTCTGTTTATTGAACGGAGCAAGTAAGCTTAGTAAATCCAGCGTTCTAGACTCGTTCAAAGACAATGAGCCTCACCGACTTACCAAAATTCGATATCACATGAGTAGACTCGAATGTCGTGCTCAATCGAAGGTGTAGGCGTATTGGTTGTCAAGCGGATATTATCCAAGCACGCAATAGGTCGTTGACTTCTTCCGCCGCAACTCGCGATCCACTCTTCCTGATTCGCAAGCCCCCACCAAAATCCCCTCATTTCTACTACGGCCACTGCGGCAGATTATCAACCACTAATCCCTTCGAAGAGATTTGCAGACCTTCTGCTGCCCACCAGGACGCCGCAGGAGTAATTCAACGGCCGCTTGTTGGCTCAATTGCACTTCAAGAAAACAGACCCCTTGCCACCTAGTCTCGTACCCTGCACAAAGCAGCTCAGGCATGGTTATCACTCTCCGAACTCGCCCCAGAACGGCTTGAAGCCACCGCTAGGAAGCAAAGGTAAATAACATAAGCATAAAAAAAAGTCATGTCGTGGTTCCGTTCTCAAGAAACACCTCTCGCTCTCCATCCTGCCTCTCCCCATTCACAGCGGAGGGACGGCCATCACATTGACAACATGGCGGCACCTCTTCTCAAGATTCGCACGCCTGAAGAAGCTGGTATGTTTCTTTCCTTCTTCCTGCACGACCCTAGGGTCTTTCTGCACCCCGCCTTACACCGAGTCTTCTCCGTGAAAGTCGAGAGCTCTAGTTGACACAAATTGGCTGTGAATAGTGGCAAGAATTGCATATTTGTCCAGCGACGTTATTGTCTCTATTCAACCAGCCCAAGCAATTGAGTCCGAATTCTCTTCCCATCTACACAGATACGCAGGCCGCGATGATCAAAGTCTTGTTGCCGCCTCTGAAAATAAAGTGCCCGAGGTATGCCAAACCTTTTTGCTCAACGGAAGCTCCCACTTACTCTGTACCTAGATCCAAACGGTCAGGCATAATGCCGACCCTCTCTTGTCTGTCTTCGCTCCAATTCGCAATGGCAGACTCGTTACGGTCACCACAAATTCGTCCATCCTCGTATCCTCAGTCCCCCACCTCTACCGACTTGCAAACCTTCCAGTCGTAATCCATGTCTCCCTCCAACCTGCCCGTTATCCAGACTACTCCTCAATCACCTCGATTCGAAATTCTGGATTTACCTTCATCCAATCCGAAACTCTGCAAGAGGCACAAGATATGGCATTGACTGCTCATGCTTTGGCAATTAAGTCTGGGAAGGGAGTTATACATTTCTTCGATGCTGGGTCTTCGACACAGGATAATCATATTCCTTTTGAGAATATGGAGGTTGTGAAAGCAATTTTGAATATGGATGTTGTCAGGACTTTCCAAAGTGGCAAGATTGGAGGCACAAGCATATATGCCGATGATGGAAGAATTGCCAGTATTGCAGAGACGCCTTCTCCGGCGCCTATTCTCCCTGGGGCAATGGAAGGAGTTGAAGCTACTTCGGCCCTTGCCGTAGAGCAGTCTGCTGTACCATCGAAGGCTTCTTCAGTGGGTTCCACAAAGTCTGGTCGAGAAAGCAGTGTGGACAGCAAAGACACCGCTTCTTCCGCGACTACTGTTGACGCTCCAAATATGCGAGCTGTCACCTCTGACGATATCTTCAATTTTGTCACTGCTATCTGGACCCAGTTTAAGCAAGGCTTGGGTCGTGACTATACCCCGTTCCAATATTCCGGACCTTCAAATGCTGAGGATGCCGTTTTCATATTTGGGTCGGATGTAGGAACTTTCGCCGAGGCCATCGATTCTGCCAAGTCGAATGAGATTTTTGCAAAAGCTGGTGTTATTACTGCACGATTGTACAGACCGTGGCTTGGTTCTAAGTTGATTGCAACTATTCCGAGATCTGTCAAGAGAATAGCTGTCCTCGAGCAAATCAGAAGAAAGACGACGAAGTGGGGTCCACTTCTACTGGATCTGCTTACAACTCTTAAGGCAGGCCCGGGAGGTGGCGTTCAGACCATCGTCGGCCATCAATTAGGTTATATTGCTCCAGAGACTGTTCGTCAAGCCCTGCGTGGCGTTTTCCAGAACTTGAGATCTGAGAAGCCTATCCAAAACCTGGAAGTGGGAAACCCAGATGGACCAGTTGAATCGATGGAGGCGTATGACCTGTCTCAGCCAAGAGTTGAGTCTGCGTATATGAAGATCCTGGACCAGATTTTCGGCAAGAGATTGTATTTGGCGAATGCACTTGGTTCGCAGGATGCCGGTATCTCTGCTACCGTTGCATCAAATCCAGAGTTTGGGTTTGGTTCTCTGCTAGCTAGAAAGGAACACCGGAGACGATTCCTTAGCGAGGTTCAACAAGCCGCAAAGTCCAATTCGTTTATCACTGAAGCGCCAAAGAGTTACATCTCGAAATGGCTTGCGAGTACGAATGATGAGAAGTCAAGCGAGCTGGCCGATGAAGTTATTGCACGTCTTGAGACTGATGGATCGCCATTATCCCGGGACTTACTTTCAAAGAAGGGTCTTTTCCGAAAAGAGTCACAGTGGCTCGTTGGTTCCGATGCTTGGGCTTACGACTTGGGGAATTCGGGTGTGCACCACGTTCTCGCATCTGGCGAGAACGTTAACATGCTCATCATAGACTCAACTCCATACTCTGAGCGCACAGCAGCTGATGCCGCAAGGAGAAAGAAGGACATTGGATTGTATGCGATGAACTATGGTAATGCTTATGTTGCATCTGTTGCTGTTTACAGCTCATACACCCAGGTTCTGCAAGCGATGATCGAGGCCGATCAATTTGATGGTCCGTCGGTCATTGTAGCTTACCTGCCATATTTCAAGGAGAATGACTCGCCTTTGACGGTCCTCCAGGAGACGAAGAAGGCTGTCGACCTTGGATATTGGCCATTATACAGATGGAATCCTGAAAATGAGGAGCGAGGAGAGCCAAACTTCTCATTGGATTCGGAGCGCATCAAGAATGAGCTCAAGGAGTTCTTAGCACGAGACAATCACCTGACGCAATTGATGAAGAGGCATCCAGAATTCTCATCAAACCTCTCCCAGGATTATGGTACTGAAGTCCGAGAGCTCCAGAAGCGGAAAGCTAAGGATGCGTATGCTCAGCTTCTCGAGGGTCTCTTCGGAGCTCCTCTTACAATCCTCTTCGGTTCTGACAATGGTAATGCCGAGTCACTGTCTAAGCGGTTAGGAAACAGAGGCAAGGCTCGTGGTCTAAAGACGATTGTCATGGCCATGGAGGATTATCCCATCGAGGATCTACCAAACGAGAAGAACGTTGTCTTCATCACATGTACCGCTGGGCAAGGTGAATTTCCGCAGAACGGCCGTGCGTTCTGGGACTCCATCAAGGATAACACGGAATTGGATCTCGCCTCTGTCAACTACTCCGTGTTCGGCCTTGGTGACAGCCACTACTGGCCGCGGAAGGAAGATAAACATTACTACAATAAGCCTGGAAAGGATCTCGACCGAGTCCTTGCAAATCTTGGCGGAAAGCGTCTTGCAGAAATTGGTCTAGGTGATGATCAGGACCCCGATGGATACCAGACTGGCTATCAGACCTGGGAGCCTCTCATCTGGCAAGCTCTTGACGTTGACAAGGTTGAGGGACTTCCAGAAGAGCCAACAATCACCAACGAAGATATCAAGCTGGCATCAAATTACTTGCGAGGCACGATCGAGGAGGGTTTGGCTGATAAGAGCACCGGCGCGATCTCTGCCTCCGATTCGCAATTGACCAAGTTCCACGGCACGTATATGCAGGATGACCGAGATCTTCGGGATGAGCGTAAAGCCCAAGGTCTCGAGCCAGCATACTCCTTCATGATCCGATGTAGACTGCCAGGTGGTGTCGCAACCCCCAAGCAATGGATTCAGATGGATGATGTCAGCAACGATTTTGGAAATGAGACGATGAAATTGACGACTCGTCAAACCTTTCAGTTCCATGGTGTTGTTAAGGGCAAGCTTAAGTCTGCTATGCGGGGCATTAACAAGGCGTTGATGACTACAATTGCTGCATGTGGCGATGTTAACCGAAACGTTATGTGCAGCAGTTTACCAACTGCCTCAAAGTACCACCGAGAAGTTTATACTTCCTCGCAGAAGATCTCCGACCACCTATTGCCTTCCACTACCGCCTACCACGAGATTTGGCTTAAGGATGAAAACGAAAAGAAGACTCAGGTGGCTGGCGATGCCGTTCAGGACTTCGAGCCTTTGTATGGCCCGACTTACTTGCCACGAAAGTTCAAAATTACTATTGCAATCCCTCCTCACAACGATACTGACGTTTATGCACACGACATTGGTCTCATTGCTATCAAGGATAAGGACGGCCATTTGGCAGGATTCAATTTGCTCGCTGGTGGTGGAATGGGTGTTACACACAACAACAAAAAGACCTACCCACGAACAGGTAGCATGCTTGGCTACGTCTCGAAAGAGGAGGTCCACATTGCCTGTGAAAAGGTGATGCTAGTCCAACGTGACCATGGTGATCGCAAGAACCGCAAGCACGCCCGTCTAAAGTACACAATTGACGATATGGGCGTTGATGTGTTCCGTGGCAAAGTTGAGGACTTGTGGGGCAAGAAGTTCGATAAGCCCAAGCCATTCAAGTTCCAGAGCAATATCGATACTTTCGGATGGCAAAAGGACGAGAACGGATTGAATCACTTCACGTTCTTCATCGAGAACGGCCGTATTGAAGACACTACCAATTTCAAAATGAAGACTGGGCTTCGGGAGATTGCGAAAGTCCATAAGGGCGAATTCCGCCTGACTGGTAACCAGCACTTGATTCTTAGTAACGTTGCCGATGCAGACATGCCAAAGATGAAGGAGATGATGACCAAGTACAAGCTTGATAACTACCAATTCTCCGGGCTCCGTCTCTCGTCTTCTGCCTGTGTTGCCTTCCCCACTTGCGGTCTCGCCATGGCTGAATCCGAGCGATACCTACCAGAGCTGATTACCAAGCTGGAAGGTACCATCGAGGAAAACGGTCTAAGGCAGGAGTCCATCGTCATGAGAATGACTGGTTGTCCCAACGGATGTGCTCGACCTTGGTTGGCCGAAGTCGCTTTCGTCGGCAAAGCATACGGTGCGTACAACATGTACTTGGGCGGAGGCTATCATGGTCAACGCTTGAACAAGCTATACAGAAGCAGCATCAAGGAAGACGAAATTTTGGCGATCATGAAACCACTGGTCAAGCGGTACTCATTGGAGAAGAATGAGGGAGAGCATTTTGGTGACTTCTGCATTCGTATTGGAATGATCAAGGAGACGACCGAGGGAAAGACATTCCATGACGATGTAAGTTCACTCACCACCATGTTTGATTTCGAAGAATACTGACGGGTTTCTTTTAGGTTGCTGAGGAAGAGTCTGATGAGGAATAATCGAAAACAGCATTTGCATCCACGAGTTACATGCATGGTGTTTCACGGGTCGTACTTCATCTAGTAATTCGCTATCAGGCTTCTGCTAGGTTCCTCTGCATGCATTGTATCTGACCGCACACTGTACATACCAAAAATCAATTCATTAAAACCTGCATCGCTCGGTCCACCCATGATGTGCCTAGTATTGAGCCCACTTCAGCACAGCGGTACAGTAATAATAAAGTATTAATCCTTACAGCAGTACCTTCATCGGGCATCGCTGCCGTTGCCGATGCAGCAAAGCTCTAAGCGAAGCCGCCCCTGTAATTCAGTCTGTAGCCTGTCGGCGTTCAGCCGCAGCAGGCATCTTCAACTCAGCAACTTCACTCCAATCATCGTGTAATAACTTCACTTCTGGAGACATCATAACCAAAATTCTAATTTATTAAATCTCACAACAATATAAATGCCATCACCAAAACCCACTCTCCGTAAAATCTGCATCCTCGGCAACCCAAGCGTTGGTAAAACCAGCATCACGAATCAATTCATCTTTGGCTCCTGGTCCATTCCAAGAACATACGATGAGGCGTTCGAAGACTGGTCGCGAAAACTTTGTACGGTTGATGGCGAGAGATTCATGCTGGAGATTCTCGATTCACCGGCGACGGTGGGCGGTAAGGACGTATGGGGAACAGAGGAGTGGATAGGAATGAGGGAGAGGTGGATTAGGGGGAGTGACGCGTTTTTATTGGTTTATGGGGTGGATGATAGGAAGTCGTTTGAGGAAGTTAGAAGGATTTGGGATGAGTTGCAGATGGTGAGAGGTTGTGGTGCTGAGGGAGGTATGGGAGTTGTGACGTATGGTGAGCGTGGTGCGATGGAGGGTGGGATGAGGCAGATGGTTGCTAGTATCGGGCCAGGTGCGGGCTTTAGAGACGAAAAGTTCAGGTGTGGTGTTCTAGTTGCGAATAAAAGCGATATTCCGGAGTCTGAATGGCAGGTGAAGAGGGAAGAAGGTGAGCAATTGGCAGAAGAGTTGGGTGTGGCGGTCATGGAATGCAGTGGGAAGACTGGGGCAGGCGTTGAAGCTGCATTATTCGAGCTTGTGAGGGTTACGAGAGTGGAGTGGGAGACGAAGAAAGATCCAGAGGAGGAAAGATTAAGGTTCTGGGCTGATGAATTAAGGGAGAGGATTAGAGACAAAGGGGACCTGAAGTATTGGACGAAGGGGAGAGGATTCTGGAGCAGGCTGTTCGGGTTAGCTTCAAATTCTGTATGAATTGCCTTCAGCTCATGATTTTCTCATGTATACTATGACTTATCGAGACCTGAAGAGCTCCCTGGTTCGTGCGTCCTTCACCACTTGGCAAGGTATTCGGCTAACACGCTCCCCTATCTTAAGCAAGTCCCATCAGAGGCGGCTGGTCACCTCTTCGGTTCCTTAAGCTGAACTTGGCCATCATGGAATTGAGCATGGCAAGAAACGTTCCCTGTGGTAAACAGCTGCAGATCTAAAGAGTGACTACAGCATAACATGACAATTGACCTGGTCATGTAGCTAGAAACGGGGGATGCCTTCATACATACGTCTGACCAACACAGGTGTTATGAAATGATGTGGGGATGCGACTCACGACCACTTTGTATACTGCAGCGGAAATGATCGCAGTTCCGACTAGACTAAATCCTGTTTTCAATTTGAAAACATCCCGTGGGAAACGAGGATGCAATGAGCATGATGCTCCAGGCTGGAGAATCTCAAGTTATATATATCTTAAGAGCTCCCTTCCAACAGCATCATCCCCACCTTCAAACTCTCAAAATCCAGGGCCAACATAGCACTCCTCCCCTCAACAATATAAATATCATCATCTTCATTATGCAGCTTCCATCCTTGAAATTCCTCTCAGTAGTGCTTTGTGCTTAATCTAGTCAGTTCGCGCCCTCGGAATTCCGCTATTGCTCTTTCAATTGGAGACGGAGACGATGACGGTGGCGGCCACCAGATCTACTCTTGTCACTGGGACGGCAAGGCCTCAGCTTGCAATGACAAATGTCACGTCGGGGAGACTCTGACCAAGAAGGACAAGTGTGGGAATGGATCCTGCTGCTAGACTGGAGGCAAGGCTCATTGCTGCACTGCCAATTAATTCATCTCGATGAGTTGAGAGAAGGAGATGTTGATGTCCGAGAAAGTCTTTCAAAGTAAAACAGGGTTCTTTTTGAGATTGTGGTGGAGATGGTGGTGTTGAGAAACAGTTGGGTTGACTTTCTTTTCTGAGATATAATTGCAAGGGCTTTCAACAATACCTTGCACAATTTAACCTTCCTTTTCGATCTGAGCATCACCTCGTTACATATACACCGCTTTTGTGAATATTGACAACTACTTCGTATGCTCAAGTCTCATCAACTTAGGGCAGAACTCTCACATAGCTGAATTGGAGTGGGCATTCTCGCCAGTCTTTCTATACTTAGATTTAATATGATCGACTAGGTTTCTGTAACTCAATCTCGGACGCTTGGCTAGATGGTTTGCATACTGAAATAGCCACGTCTATTGTATACTCAAAATAAACAATGTGATGATCTAGCCAATTTAGGCATGGGGACCTTTGGATCCGGTGTCATATCATTCTAATCACTGATAATCACCGACAGGATCTCATAGGTCTGGTATTACGTGCCACCCGGAAGAGAGCAGCTGCAAGTCCCCGTCCTGAGAAACGTGAGTGCGTTTATGAGGTAAGACATTACGGTCACGAACTGGGTCCCTGGCAAAGGCGACACGAGTGGAGTGAGTATGCAGTGGTCTTGAATATTGGTATGTCTAAAGAGAGAAGGAAAGAAGGTGGGGAGCCTTTAAGAGATCTTCTACAGGGCGGGCGCACTAGGCAGGCGAGGTCACATAACCGCCATTACAGCGTTGCCCGTTACCAGTGTCAGATATTTCAGTGCCGATACAGCATTTTTACCCCTTATTTTAGTGCCCCACAAGCACTACCACTTTCGGGTAGCTAATATATGTTCCCTTGAGTCTCACCTAATTATCACTATATATACTCAGTCAGTCCTTACATAGAGAAATTCAGACAATTTTCACTTCTGACCACAACCTTTAGGCAATCACGTGACTATCTGCTCGGTAACCCAGAATGCTGTGAACCGTGAAGCTACAACCTTCTATTACTAAACAACCCCCATTGCTATGAGTGTCGTGCAGTCATTTTCTACTTACAGGAAATCTTTCAGTCTTGAGCTTTTTCTATCTTAGAACATTGGTATATACGTTGAGATTTCACTTGCTCCATTGTCAGTCCAAATTATACCCACTTATATTTTGTCGGATATTTCGTTACCAAAACCGTATTTTTACCCCTTATTTTAGTGCCACGCAAGCACTACCCCTTTCGGTTAGCTAGAACTCGTTTCCTTAGGTCTCATAGACTGGGATTATCACTATATATACTCAGTCCATTTTTCCATAGAAATGCAGACATCTTTCCCTACGCATTTTCCAACATTCAACAATCACGTGACTATCTGCTCGATATATTTTCTCGGCTTCGCCCCTGTACTGGTCGTACTCTCCTCGCGCAGCAACATACCACGCGCATGGTTACTATTTTCACGTCATATACTTCGCTTTATACAATCATGTATGTAAGGAAGGGAGGTTTCAAGTATCCGTCTCATGCAGCACGAGTATGGCTCTAGGCCCAAAGTATTCGTAAGTATAACTTCGCAAACAGAACACAAGCGTCGATTTCAATCGCTGCCACCTCGTGTCTACGAGCAATCTTTTGCCTCATAGGTGCGGGTGAACCTGTCTGTTCGCCGTAACGATCGAGTCGACGAGAGCGTGGGGTATAAGTATCTATGATACTCCAGCTTCTCGCAATTCGATCTTTCAAAAAAAATCCAGGGCTCCATCTCACAGGCTTAAATTGAACTACCAAAAAACCTGAATCCCATATCCAGAACACTAGCCTTGTCATCTTCATCATTCATTTCCCAACACTTACCTTTTTTCTCACTACTCTTTACGCTTCTGCTGGTTCGTTACACACTCATCCATCCGCCTACGAAACTGACACTTTGTCTTGAAAAACTTTTGGTAGATACCTCAGCAATCAATCAGCGTATGTCGAATACCTGGTAACTGTCAAACCAGGGTGGGCTCAGAAAAACTGCTTTTGGAATGGAGTAGCCCCATTCAAAAAGGCCTTTGCCCTGCAGGGTACTATGAGGTCGAGCGAAATGCTTGCGGAGACGGTATCTGCCGCTGGGCCGGCTGGAAGTCTTATTGTTGCAAGGATTATGAGGATGCCTGAGCTTTGATGTGGACCATAGAGGGTGTGCTTGTGGGATTTCACACCTAATATACTGGAATTGCGGAAGAAGGGACGAATTTTGAGCTCAGGCGGGGTTTGAAGGTCACGAATGTTCGCGAAATGGTTGAAATAAGATTTCAACAATCTCCTGGGCTCTAAAGCACTGAATTGATAAATAACATAAACAGTTCCCAGCCCATGAAACGATATAATATCACAGAGTTACCACAATTTTCTTTGCCGATACTCCACTTGTGGGAGCAATAGCATCCAGACCCGCTTGAATACTTTCAAGGCCTTTACCCACTATCTCAGCCTCCGGCGCAGCCTTATACGACCCTTCAGCCAGTGCCTTCCCCAAGAAATTCCCATAGACAGCATTGCCTATCTCGTTGTCCTTCAAGCTATCACCAAGGATGAACTTCGCCGAGATTCCTTCTGGGAGAGTCTCCGGGGGCCACAGAGCACAAGCGATGAATTTCCCTCCCTTACACTTCTGCAAGACTTCAGCACACACATCGAAGGCACCGAATCTCGTGATGGCGTCGAAACAACCGGCAACTTCTTTGCCCTCTAGAGCTTTAACCAAGTCGTCTGCAATCGTTTTGCTGTGGTAGTCGTAGACTTCGCTTGCACCAAGATTTTTGATGTAGTCAAAGTTCTTGGGAGAAGCTGTAGCGATGACTTCGTAGCCTGAATGAACAGCGAGCTGGACGGCATTCATGCCGACGGAGGAGCCTGCACCCCAGACGAGAAGAGCTTTTCCAGTGGGCTTGGGAGGAACCGTTGGGTACTGAAGTGCCAGAAAATCTTTTGGATATAATCCACAAGCGGCGGTAGAGAGTGTCAAAGGAAGGACACATGCTTTCTCGTAGGGCATAGTGCTGGGAATCGAAGCTGTCACGCTCTCGCGCAGCACAACGTAGGCCTGGAAGGCACTCTCTGGCGAACCATCTTTCATGCAAGCCATACCAACGACTCTGTCCCCGATTTTGAACCGAGTAACAGATGGTCCAACTTCAACCACTTCGCCTGCAGTGTCTGAGCCTCCAACCATGGGGTACTTCAGGAAGGGAAACCGGTCATGTCCCATTGCTTGGAGGCCCCAGTCGACAGGGTTGAATGCCACAGCATTATTTTTGATGACAACTTGGTGTTCACCTGGGGTTGTGTAAGGTGCTGTTTTGACTTCGAGAGGCTTTGCCTTGTCGGAAACCAACCACGCAGCAGTATTGGAAAGCATGTTGGTAGAACGCGTAGGAGACAAATTCGCTTGTGATTCAAATTTGCCGAAGCGGAGAAGAACAGAACAGATAATGAGAGAAGGTATTTTATACTTAGACAAAAACTGGCCACCGAGTACTTTTACGGAGCTGTTCAGGCATCAATTTGTGAAGCCCTTCATGAGATGTCCGAATAATGCTCAAAAGCGAGACAAAGCAGAGCGATAAACTCCATTAACCCCGCTAATTCCATACCTTTGAAACTCAGGATACAATGTTCGACGCCAATTGTGCATATCTCCGTACTTATGTTGAAATTGGAAGTGATGCTGCTGGTATGTTGCCAGTTGCACGTGATGTAATACGAAAACAGGTATAGTGGCTTGTCAGAATACGAAAAAGGGTAAGGAGCTTGATCAGAACACGCAATCGGGGATGGCGCGTATCGTTAATGCATAGTTGCCGCAGGGGCAGGAGAGGATACTAACACCTGTGGCAGGTAGCTTCTCCTACTCTGCATAAGGCTGGAAGTCTTTTGAGGCCATATTTTGATTCGCGTCCATATCATGTTCCCCGAATTTTACAAGACATTTGTGGAGAGTCGGCGAGGAAGTTGAGCGCAGAGGTGTTGTGGCGCTCTGCAGGGGCACTGATGTGAGCGAGAGGGTGCAGTTCAGGGGTAAGCGAGGGTTCTCTGGGAAGATGGGAAAACTTGGAAGCTGAGACCTCTTAAGGCATCAATAGCTCACCTCGGCGCCAGACGATAACCAATATTATGGCCTCAGAAACTATACTTTCATCGGGAGAAACGAATTCCAGAATGATGGTTTTTGGGGCTCAAAAATGAGTAAAGTTAAAAGGTACAACTCAGCTTCTTCAAATTAAAGCCATAGAAGCATCTCCCACCGAGCCCAAAGTTCTCTATATATACGATAATTACTCCTTCCAACTCCAGCTCACTTGCTGCGTAGCAAACCCCAAACCCTTTAGCCTTCTTGGGAACAATGGGATAAATCGCCCCAGACGAGACACTAACGTACATGTTCATCATTCCTCCTCCGCCACACTTCTCCCCAGGATTGCCCAAGCAAGTAACGGTGCAAGCCTTGACACCAGTCATGGTAGTCATGTTAGCGGTTGGCTGACCGTTGCCGCGAAGCAAGTCTCTCCGTTCTCTACACCAACGAAAGCGTATGTTGTTGGCGTCGGGGCATTCAATCGTGCCACTGAAGAAGCGAGACAGATCTCGGGAGATACGCTGTCAGGAGCCTTCTTCTTGTTCTTGGCTACGTGAAGAAGGTCCATAGCGTGCTTCTTGTCAGAGAAGCAACCGACTTCTTCCCAAGTAATGGGGGTTGGCGGTGAGAGGTTGCTGTACAGTGAGAGGCGTAATTCTCCACCGCAGATCTCGGTGTCGTAACCTGGTCAGGGAATGTAGCAATCAGCTGCGTGGGCTGGAGCAACACCATCAGCGAGGAAGTTGCCACAATAGCCTGTTGATATCTTGTCAGCTCGGTCAAAAAGCGAAGGGATTTTGCTCTTACATTCTCCGCCGTATTCGACATCGAAGAAGCTGTATCCCCACATGTGCTGGCACACTCCTCAGTCGTCATGCTTGCATAGTCATACATGACATTGGCTGACAAGGCACGATTTCCATTCGGAGTCACAGTGTAGCATTCCCAGTAAGAATAAGCCCCGACAGACTCTACTGCTTCTAGGGTAGGAGGGATCGGAATAGGAATCGTCGAGTTGTACATCGAGAGTGTCAGGGAAGCGCCGGAAATTTCGCTGGAATTTCCATAACTTTGCATATCGCAGTTGCACGGGTCAATCAAAGCGGCGGAGGTGATGTTGAAACCACACCAGCACTTAACAAAATAGCATAAGCGTCTTCGACAGGGCGAGTGGCAGCATACCTCTCGGCCCTATTCAAGACCAAAGTATTGATATGCGCTCCGCAAGTAGCTTGGCACATTTAAACCGTCATGGAGTCGTCTGCATACAAGGACGCAAGCACTCTGCCCCGGTAGGCTCTTCATAACATCCTATTGGGACATAGGTCGAAGGAACTGGGGCAGCTGAAGATGACGATGAAGACGAGGAGGCCGAGGTCGACGACGGGAAAGATCTGGAGCTGGAGGAAGCGATGGTCACAGAATCGGTCGTTGATGATCCCATATCCGTGCTAGTAGAGGATCCATCATCCGACGTAGAGGATGCAGTGGATGTAACTAATCCAGTATCTGTAGAGCTGGAAGTAGCGCTGTCTGTAGCCGCGGCGCTTCCTGTAGTGGTTGTGGTTGTCAAAGAGATGGCAGTGGTAGTGCTGCTACTTCCTGCTGCTTGTGCACTGACAAGTACTGACAGAAAAGCCAGAAGGCAATAGGCTCTGAACAGCATTATCTTCCAACGATCAGACAGAACACGATAAACGAGTGTGGGGCCGAAGCCAAAAGCTACGAGTAGCAGGTACGAGAGAAAAAAAGGTGACGAAGGCTTCAGATGAAAATGCTTGCCAAGAAAGGGGACTCCAGGAGGGGAGTGAGTGACATACATATACTCATGCTGCAAACTTGCAATAGGGGCATTTGCGTGTCTGGATCATCAAGATCAGATACAACGAGATTGAAGTTCGACATTGCGGCTGAAATGATTTTGTGTGCCAGATTCCTTGGAGACAGTGGCGCTGACATGGCGAAATCGCTGGTGGCTTCGCACCGTTGAAGAATAAAAAAAATATAGCGCGCATCCCGTCGATTAGCGAAGATTGCCTCTTTCAGGGGTTGTGGCGGGGTTTTCGGTACCGAGTAACTGGTTGTTTTTCTACGCGCTGGGCGGGGATACTGCACCAAAAGGAATATATCGAATCGAGTTGAATTATTGAATGGGCCGCTGGCCGAAATTCAATTCGACTCGCACAAAAGGAACGTCGACGGGATGCTGTGTTGAGGCTACGGACGCACCTCCGACCTCTCTACTGAGCCGTCTTTCAGCTGCTTAGAGTTGTTGATTGGCGATGCAGTTCTAGAGCCACCGAACAACAGCCCAGCCAGAAGAGAGGATATTGCGGCAATGGGGGCTCAATGAGGCTCTGCATCACCAGAAGTGTGAAAGACTTATTGACCTTGGATCCATGCGTTGCTCGACCATTCCCACCAAACCATGCTCTTTCAACCACCAATCCACTTGAATGCCACTAACCTTGTGTTCTGGAATTCTCTCCTTTCTTCCTGTCAGCTACTTGAAAGCACCAAGAATCAGCACAAGGTGATATCGCGAGCACCCATGGCAAACATCGGCAATCTGAGCAACATCTGAGCAACTACAGTCTTCTCGGTTCCGTCTTCGGTCTTGTGCTTGACTGTGATGTACTTGCCATACTGTGCTCCTTGAGATGAGTGTATGGACGCACGAAGGGCGCATCTTGGGAGGCGGCGACACTGAGATCGTCATCCTACATTGTGTCAATAAGTCGAGGAAAGTTTCAGAAGGTACTTACTCCCAAATATGAGAAGCCATAGAACCCCGGGTCTCGATTGCTCGCCCTGTACGTCGCAGGGCCGTGGTATCTGACGAAGTCAGGACTGTACATGAAGGAAGAAAATGGAAGTTGCGAAGACGTACGGCGGAAGTCCCTTCGGGTCCGTTCCGAGCGAAGCGAGCTCTTTGGATGGGAAGGCACACGTCGTGCCGATGGCAGCAGCAATTGAGAGAATAACTGCCAGATACATCACGAATACTGGTTTAAAATTTCAACAGCATCCGATCAACATTATTTCAGGGTTGGATGAATTTTGTTGATTGCCGATGGGTATGCACTATGTATGTTTTCCACGGGAAATGACGAGTGAATGATGCTTGGTTCTGCCTCGCGCTCATGCTATTTGATTCCGGTGAAGCACCTTACTGTTTTGGCAAAACATAACCAGGCTCAAGTTCTTCTCTCCTGTACACACGTCAGTAACAGCGTCCAAGATCCGATGATATCTAAACTCACAAAAATACGCCGACTTCCGAAACGTACACCATCCAGTACTGAACCAGTTCTTCCAAGATCTTCGGCTCCTCAGCAGCTAGATCATGTATCTCTCCCATGTCGTTCTTTAAATCGAACAGCTGCCATTTTTCAGGGCCTTGTGGCTTTGGAGTGAATACAGCCTTGTACTTTCCCTTCCTCACTGCTTGGTGGAAGAAGAGTTCCCATCCCGTGACAGTTTCCTCGTCGTGGACATGTTCGCTCCTTCCCGACAGATGCGGCGCCCACGACTTTCCTTTTATGGGCACAACCTCTTTTCCTCTGAAGTTGGTCCCTGGATGTGGGATCTGGGCCAAGTCAAGTATAGTCGGGAGGATGTCCATGACCGTCGCGAAGGCACCCGTGATCCTGTCCTTCTCATTTCCAAACAGTTTTGGGAAATTTATCACAGCAGGGCATCGGATTCCTCCTTCAGTCACATAGCCCTTGTGCATCGCGGACGGAGCAGTCGAGGCCTGCGCCCACCTTGGTCCATACCAAATAAAGGAATCTCCATTCCCGATATTGTCAAGCTCATTGTTGTAATGTTTGTGTATTGACTGTTTTATCACATTTCCGGCCATGGGAATTGCTTCGATAATTGCACCTTCCGCGCCGTTGTCGGACATGAATAGAATAAACGTATTTTCTTTCTCTCCCACATCTTCGAGGTACTGAAGCACCCTTCCGATATTCCAATCCATGCGGTCGACCATTGCTGCGAACACCTCCATTGTTTTTGCTGACCATTTCTTCTCGTCTGATTCCATTTCTGCCCATTCCTTCACGTCTGCGACGACTGGATGTGACTCAATATCCGCTTGGAGCAAACCTAATTCGATTTGCTTTTGAAGTCTCTTTTCCCGCAAGGCATCCGGGCCATCGTCGTACACACCTTCATATTTCTTCACGACCTCCGCTGGAGCTTGGAGAGGCCAGTGTGGCGCTGTGAATGGAAGAAAAGCGAAGAATGGAGCATCTGCCCTTTTCTCATCTGTCTTCTGCTCCACCAGCTCTTTCAAAAACTCGATCAACCTCGTCGCATAATAATCTGATGAATAGAAGTCCACTGGGAATGTTTTTGAGCTGATAAGTTTTTCGTCTTCTGCGTAAAGCGATGCCCAATGCGAGAAGACAGGCCGCCCATCTGGATGGCATGGTTCATAAGCGTAGTGGTTTGCGCCTCCAGGGAGAAGAGCGAACGAACGATCGAAGCCTCTTGCATGAGGCGTGCGGTCCATGGTTAGACCTAAGTGCCATTTCCCGGACATGATTGTGTGGTAGCCCGCATCTTGTAGTATTTCTGGGAGCGCAGCAACTCTGTCATTCAAATAGCCTTCGTACCCTGGTCTCTTTTTCCAGGGCGAGTTCTTGTCTCCCCAGTATCTACAAACACTTTATCAGGTTTCGGCCGGTGAGGGAAAAGGTCTGCTTTGACTCACGCCATCTGGCCAAGGCCTGCTATGTGATTGTCTGTGCCGCTCAGTAGCATTGATCTTGTCGGCGAGCACATACTGGCTGTATGAAAGCCCGTCATTCGGATTCCACTCTTTGCGAGCGCGTCGATATTTGGGGTATGGATTTCGCCGCCGAAGGCGCCTACATCTGACCAGCCAAGGTCATCTGCAACAATGAGCAGGAAGTTGGGTCGTCGTTTGGGCTCCTCCATAGTCATTGAAATCGTTCACCTATTTGGTAACCGTACCGCCTTGCCTGGATCCTGGGTGATAATAGTCAAGTGAATCCTACGAAAGGGGTGAAGAGTTGCGGCGGCGGAAATAACGGATATGGGAGCCAGCACGCGATCAGAAGTGATGTTGGCGAGAGTTGCACTGCAGCTGCAAGACACATCGCAGCAGTAATAATCTTACATCGCGGTATATATTGACCCGAGGGTTATCATTTCACGAGCGATACAAAGTCAAGACGTTCGGGGCAAAGACTCAGCGCACGCAGTGATTGACGGAGAATTTTCCAGGCCTCGAAGCCCAATCGGTTGAGCTCCTTGGGCCCACCAGTGCGGAAGCCGGGGCACTGTCGCCCCTGTATTTCGAATCAACCCCGCGCCATCTCGCCATCCCGCCATCCTTCACCACCATCAACACAGTAGCACAGGAACACCTGCAGGATTCCATCATGCCTGCGAATAACGGAAGAGCGGCTAGTTCAGGCGGCCTACAGAACCCGAGGCTGCTGAAACCATGGTGGTTATCAACTACCACAGTCCATCTACAGAGACCTGAAGATGGGCTATGTTGGAGGTGCAATAACGTCTCACGATGACCCCCTACGTCGCCGTTACCATACTGCACCTCGTTTCGGGGATCATTGCTATAGATCCCCGCAGTCCAGGCTTCGGCCAGCGCCCTCCCAGCTGGATACAGTACGATGTTCCTCGAGACTTCATCAACCCCGTTGGTCTTGCTCGCCCAACCTTCAGATACTGGGTTCCTGATGCAGACGTTGACGAAAACGTGCTTGCGGCAGATCTAGAGCAGATAAAGGTGTCAGGTTGGGGAGGTGTAGAGATCATATGCCTTGAGAATTATGGCATTGAGCCTGCCGTTGTGGACCCCGCCATCTATGGATATGGAGGCAAGGACTGGTACGAGAAGTTCGGTTTGATGCTTCGTACAGCACAAATTTTGGTCATGAAAGTCGACTTTGCACTTGGACCGACCCAAGGGGCAGCGATCCCTATCCTTGATCCTGACACTCGTGGCATGAACACTGAGCTTACTTACGGCGTGGTGAACTTGACGGCAGGCCAAGCTTTCGCAGGTGCCTTACCACCACCCGGGAAAACAAACGCTGGATATGCCAATGCACCTGACTTTTATCCTCCCTATATCAATTACACCAACAAGTTTGTTGCTGCGGTTGTTGCTCGGCGAAGTAATGGTAAGTCTCCTCTGGGCCACTTCATCTCACCTGCTCATACAACAAAGTATCATCTCCCGATCCACGGGTTATCCAGCTTGATCATGACAGTGTTCAAGACGTCACAAATTCTGTCAACAACGGACTTCTTAATTATACTGCTCCTGATGATGATGGGGAGTACATCCTGTTCAGCTTCTGGCAGCGTCGAACCGGCTATCTGGCTGCTCAGGGCGCGTTCAACAATGCTACGAGTCCTGACAACCCGGCTTCGTGGTTTGCTTACGTGGTTGACCATTTCAGCCAGGAAGGGTGAGCCATAACTTCTTCTGGTTTCGATGTTTTTAATGCTGACGTGGTGTTAAGCACGGATCTTTGGACATCCTTTACAGAGAAATATGTCATGGCGGGTAAAAATGGAGTGTTACTGCAGCAACTGGGGTCTTATGCCTGGGAGGACTCTGCTGAATTCAGGGCGACTCTCTTCTGGACGGACGATTTCCAGAGCTACTTCAAAGAGTCGAGGAATTATAGCTCTACTCTAGCATTGCCTAGCTGGTTCGGAACGACTGGAGTGCCCGCCAGCACTTTGGCAAACGGGTACTATTACTATTCTTTCATTGATAGCGATGGGCACGACATTGGGGACAAGTTGCGCAACGATTACAGGCAGGTCCTTCAGGAGATGTATGAGCAATATCATCTCGACGGGTTGTCAAAATGGACAGCTTCTTGGGATCTCCAAGGCAGCGTACAACCTTATGCTACGGCGCCAAATCTTGCACCTCCCTGGGACATGACATCGGCGGCAGCACATATCGACGCGCCAGAGACAGAGTCAAATTACTTTGATGGCGTCATCGACGCTGTAAGAGCAATGGGCGGGGGAGCGATGATGGGTCAGAAGCAGATCTTCTCTTCGGAATTGGGTGCGCATCGATATGAGGCGTATGCTATCACTTGGCCTGTCATATTGAACGACTGCAAGATCAGTTATGCAGGTGGGGTCAATCGAGTTGTTAACCATGGATATCCATACTCTGGATATAGACCTGACGCTGAATGGCCAGGACTGACTACTTTCGAATGGCTGTACTCTGAGATGTGGGGCCCAAGACAGCCGTCCTGGGAATATGTGAATGAGTTCGGCGATTGGATTGCTCGGACACAATTGATTCTTCAGACTGGAGCTCCTCGTGTCGACATTGGTATCTACCGACACAAATACATTGATGTCGATATCAAACACTACGGGATACCCGAGAACATATTTGGGGATCATTCGCTCGCCAACAACGGCTATTCATACGTCTCGGTCAGCCCCTCTAACTTGATCTTGGACAATGCAATCATTACCAATGAACTACTCGCAGCTGACGGTCCCGGATTCTCGGCCTTTATTGTTGATAATTCCACAAACATCACTTCGGAAGCCGTGACACGTTTCCTCGAATATGCCGAAGTGGGCTTCCCCATTCTATTCGTTGGGGGCATACCCGAGAGCACACCCTACTACTGTCCATCATGCGACGAAAAAGTCAAGGCCGACGTCCAGAGGCTGCTTCAGTATCCGTCTGTGAGAAACCTGTCGTCAGAGTCAGAGGTCGTTCCGACTTTGCAAGAGCTAAAAGTCTCCCCTGCAGTCCAGAACTTTCAACCATGCCCAATCTTGTATGTCCATCGCTGGGATGAGCCAAACGATGTCAATTACTTCTGGGCCTATAATTCGGACATCTACAACGACCATGCCACACAAATCTCGGTCAAAACTCACGGAGCACCGTACAACTTAGACGCTTGGACTGGAATTATCACACCGATCCTCAACTACACTACTGATGGAGATAGCTTCAAGCTCTGGTTATCACTCAGATCAAATCAGACAACAATCATTGCCTTCACACCCCCAGGCTTCTTTCCCGAGGTAATGGTCCCTAACATTCACGTTGTGTCAACAGATGTCGAATATCTCAACTTCTCGGCCCCCAGCAACAAGATCATCGCGCGAAGCACTACAGACAGAGATCACCAAGTCGTTCTCAGTAATAGCAGTATCTTTGAACTTAAATCTACAGGAACTCTTGAAGCACCTACCTTTCTCGATCATTGGAACCTCACGGTTCGAGACTGGCAGCCTGGCCCAGATCCAAAGCAAAACTACACCTCCGTATTTACATATCATCACTATACCCTCAGCCAGCTCCTTCCGTGGCCCAACATTACTGGGCTAGTCAACACTTCAGGAACTGGTACATACACAACGCAGTTTGACTGGTGGCCGAATGTCGGAACAGCAGGAGCATATCTTAATCTAGGCCCTGTGTTCATGACCATGAGACTCTGGGTCAATGGTAAGTGGACTGGTCCGATCGATGTGCAGGATGGAGTTGTAGACATCACTCCATATTTGGTAAAAGGAGTGAACAGCGTGAAAGTGGACGTTTCCACGACGCTGAGGAATAGGCTGCTAGCTGTCAATGTGACGCAGTCTTGGGAGCAGTCGAAGTACGCTGGAAGTTATGGAACTCAGCCATATGGCTTGATTGGTCCGGTGACGCTCATTCCCTTTCTACAATTGGAGATACCCGTCTAGATGTGGAAAACTTGAGATATCTATAGACTACAAAATTCTTGCGAGTCACACTTCGAAGTCAGTCCGAGAGCAAGTTTCTTCGGCAGACTTCCTGGTGATCCATTACCCCGCCAACATGGCATTTTACCCCTCTGTCAATCACGTCAATATACCGTTGTATTGTCAATTCATAAGTCGAGATTATGTCAAATGATTGGAGGTAAATTTGGTCTCGGCTGCTATTTATCCGGCAGCGAGGGAAGTATTCTCCCGCTTTCGAGCTGGACCTCCTCGTCCATTCGTTCAATTAAGCTCCCACTTTAAGAGTTTTGAGGCCTGGCTTGCTGTATACTTGGAGATACCATATTCACGAGCATTTCATAGGCATCTCAAGTCCATGCACGTTTCAAGTTTGTGAGTTCTCAAATGTACCGTCAGTAAGGCCTCGTGCAGTAC
This sequence comes from Cairneyella variabilis, assembly GCA_001625345.1. Lineage (NCBI taxonomy): Eukaryota > Fungi > Ascomycota > Leotiomycetes > Helotiales > Cairneyella > Cairneyella variabilis. The sequence continues at coordinate 3,216 of AYLM01002670.1, read as the reverse complement.
ACCCAGCCACTATGTGCTCACAAGTCAAGATAACTTCATCTTTGCAGCCGCTACTGGCTGCGAACTACTTTGCAAAATTTGGAACCTGGGTTTCTTCCACGCCCGTCAAGATGTGCGCTGCTCTTGCCCTGACTGTATTTTCATCTGCTACTTTAGTAGTAGGGGGCATCGGACCATATGGACCAGATCCAATACTCCCTCGGCGTAACGAAAAGGTGTGCGAAGTCAAAGCCCTCGGTAATCACCAGGACGACGTACCCAACATCTTGACAGCATTTTCCGGATGTAACGACGGCGGAACGGTACTATTTCCCGAGACAGAAAATTACTGGATTGCTCAGAGACTCAATCCTACCTTGAATCATGTCACGATCGAGTGGAGAGGCACCTGGACCCTGTCAGACAACCTCACGTTTTGGAGAGACGCGAATAACACCTACCCCATTTTCTTCCAGAACCACCATGCGGCATTTGTCCTCTCAGGAGACCATATCCATATTAATGGATACGATACTGGTGGCGTCTTTGGGAATGGAAATGCTTGGTACGATTCCGAGCAGGCAGTAACTCAGCCGGTGAGGCCGATGAACTTCGTATTCTGGAATGCTAGTGAGGTGACTGTTGAGAATTGTAAACGAACTCTCCTTCTCCTACCCTGGACGAGAGAGATTAGAGTGGTTGACAGGTGTTTTGTATAGTCTCGGTCGTTGATCCTCCACTGTGGTCAATAAATTTGATGAACATTACCAACGCCTGGTTCCATAATGTATATGTTAACGCCACTGCCGTCAACGCTCCTTATGGCACCAACTGGGTACAAAATACTGATGGCTTTGACACCCTTGACTGCAATAATGTCAAGTTGACTAGTTTTGTCTACCAAGGCGGCGATGATTGCATCGCTATTAAGCCAAGGTCATATGATACGTTCATCCATAATGCAAGTCATCACGAAGAAATCCAAGATGAGGATGAAGAACTTATGAGCGTTTAGGTAACTTGCCATGGAGGAAATGGTATTGCCATTGGTAGCCTCGGACAGTACCAAGAAGATTCCTCAGTCATCAATGCCACCATTGAAGATGTCAAGATCCTGATCAATAATAACGATATGCATAATTCTGCATATATCAAAACATGGATGGGGGCATCCTTGCCTCAGGCGAGCTACAATAGTGCAGGACTTCCTAACGGCGGTGGCTGGTAAGCAATTTGTGTCACATATAACAACACTGTCTGATCGGTAGAACAGGGGTGTTGTTCAGAACCTCATCTTCAAGAATTTCGGAATCCAAGGAGCAGCCCTAGGGCCATACGTAACTCAGGATAATGGAGACAATGGGTCATACGCCGGGACATCGAAGATGCAGATCTCAAACATCACATTCGCCGACTTTAAAGGATACACCTTGGCTACCAAAAATGAGACTGCCTCCATCAGCTGCTCTACTCTGTTTCCCTGCTTTGATATTATATTAGAAGACGTCAAACTGGCTCCTTCCGCCAATGGTACAGAGGTTGAGGCTTACGGCACGTGTGAATATACTGCTCTAGGTGGCATCACGGGAATGCTTGGAACTGGCTGCTCCTGAAGTGAAAGGCGCATTTAGTGTAAAATTAGCACCTTCGCTATGATAAACTTCGTATTATTAACGGTTATTTGCTCATATACTGTGGCGGGGCGCACCGTGCATCTTGTTTTCACTGCTTTCCACTACCTTCGGTATAAGTCATATAATGATTAAGATTCTTGCTCATTATATAATTGCGTTAGTTAAATACATGTGATTAATGGGTTATTGGCATTCGCTTCTTATATTATAACCATTATGGACTTTTTCCCTCTTTATATTCCTTCTTAGGTGTCTTCTTCAGTTATTTGTAGTATGCTTATATACACTGCTTTATTTATTTTGTTATTAATAGCCCAGGAGCCACTATAGTCGTTGACGTAGATGTGATTGGTATTTTAGCTCCGCCTTACAACCCTTCTATAGTAGTTCGCTATTAATATATGTCTTACATGTCAGGGCACGGGTTCAGAACCTTGCCCTGACTCCCCACTATATCATATGATCCGCCATCCGGCTATATAGTTAGGGCTCCTCCCCTCCCTTCTTCTATCTCTAGCTTTAGATATTTATATGATAGGCATTCGATCAATTGAGTTCTTACCCTTTTACCGGCGCCTTTACATTACATATACTATTCTCTATTAGGATTCTCCGAAATTTCCCTGGTTCCTCTTCTAGGCAGCCTTATCTGGCATATATCATACATTCTGTATTGAGATTATCATTATATTAAAAATAAGCCATATGGAGGTTATATAGGGCTTACCGGAAGTAATATAGGGCGGTGAGTCCTAGTGCATATAACAAGGATAATAGATAAGAAGTAATGAGTTAACTTAACGACTACTTCATAGAAGTAGCCTCTACTTATAGACAGTAATCTAACTAACGCTATATTGAAAAATCACCATTATACGTCACTATTGACGTATACACTTATGTGGTATATATGTAGTGCTTATATATTATGAAACTATATAGGTAACTATTGTGGCAGGGCACACACATCTTGTTTTCGCTGCTTCCTACCACCTTCAGCATATATCACATGACGACTAGGATTCTTACTCATCATATAATTACGCTATTTGGGGTTACGTGATTGGTGGTTAATTAGCATTCGCTTCTTAGATTACAACAATCAAGGACTTTTCCTCCTTTATATTCCTTACATGGTTATAATTATTTATATTACATCTGCGTGCATTGATTTATTTGTTATATTATTGTTGGTAGCCTAGGAGCTGCTACAGTCGTGATGTAGGTGTGGTATTAAGGCTCTGTCTGGTTACCCTCCTACACTGTATATGTAAGTGCTTTCGTTATAAAGTAAGAAAGACGTCTAATAAGTGTTTTAAATCACGTAATCGCTATAAAGCTTATCACATATTATATTATATAATAGCCATATTGATAGGAATCTACCGATGGAAATCTGCCAATAATAATTTATTAATAAAGATTAAAACAGGCCAAACTAAGCTAAGTTCCACCAATGCACTTTTATTAATGAAAATTTGTTGGTTATATGCTGATGAATGAAGGGTAATGTAATGGTGTAATATAAGGCGGTAAGTTCCTAGTGTATTTAAGGGCAATATAGAAGTGAGAATTAGTCAATTGACTTGACGGTTACTTAAGG
>AYLM01000557.1:0-20798 GCA_001625345.1 Cairneyella variabilis | reverse complement strand
TTTTTTTTTTTTTTTTTTTTTTTCAATCCTCTTGTACTGATCCAAAGATGTCTTGGTGCTAATTTCACCCAGTCAATTCGATCGCTCAGTTAAGCAGCACGTATCAGCCCATCTATGATAACGTGACGGAGACAGTAGGATGCAGCAATGCGAGCGACTCGCTCGCTTGTCTCCGTACAGTCTCATATGCAGAGCTATTCGCTGCTTTCAAACCATTCGTCATGACGCCTGTCCTTGACGGACAATTCTTGTCCCGACTACCGTCTCAATCATTCTCTGCTGGGCTGGTTGCTGATGTCGCAATCCTTGCTGGCTCGAATACTGACGAAGGAACTGCCACCTTTTTCGGCCCTCGAGATACTCTTAACACAGATGCCGATGTCTATACTCTCCTTGCGGGGATGGGTAATGGTCTAGATAACGCAACTGTGAGTGAGGCCATGGCCTTGTATCCTGATGACCCAGCATTAGGTTGTCCATTCGGAACCGGCAGCGAGCGATTTGCCCAGAACGGGTATATGTATAAGCGCGGTGCAGCCATTATCGGCGACGAAGTTATCCACGCCGGTCGGAGGCTCACCACACAGTACTACGCCAGCGTCTCTCCCTCTTACCACAAGCCTGTGTTCAGTTACCGCTTTGACCAATCACCCTGGAACGGCATCGAGGAGCTGGTCGCCACTGAAGCACCGGTATATTCTACGCACTACTCTGAGGTACATTTCCCATTCCCTGAGTCATGACCAGCACTAAGTATTTGCCCGCACAGATCTGCTTTGTGTTCAATATCAGTCCTAGCACGAGTGTCAATAACACGAACTGGATTGGCCCATACCAAAGCTACTACGACCTATCCAATCTGATCTCCCGCTCTTGGATCTCGTTCGTCCATGACCTCGATCCTAATAACCATGGAGTCACAGGTGCGCCTCAGTGGCCAGAGTATAGCCAGAGCCAGAGCAACATGGTATTTGCGGTTGATAACACCAGCGTGGAGCCTGATTCATGGCGAACCCCGCAATTGGAATTCTGGATGAAGAATTTTGGACGTCTGAAAACTTGACCGTTCCGTTTGCTGCGGAACATGAGCTTTGGCGTTGTATGTTACATGCTTCATGTCGAGTTGTCCATTACCTGGATTTCAATGAAATTGCACTTCGCTCTTGCTCTAGGCGGTAGACACCTAGTAAATCATAATATCAACTATATTCAGCATCACCATTGATTTTCGATCGTCTTTTCAATATGTCATTATCATAATTACTATAAATTCAGAGCTTCTGTGAACGATCGTTTCATTCATGTCTGAACAATAAGGAAATCTTGGCACGGAACACGAGGTTAAGAGCATGATCGCTACAGTGAAAGCGAAGGCAAATAGCGAATTGAGGTATTATGTTGTTGGGTTTGGAAGTACAAGCAAGGGTGAGAAGTGGATACTAGCTGCTTCGATTGGCAGACAGTGGCTAATGTCGCAAGACAATGGGAGTGGAGCAATAATGGTTAGTGATACATTGAAGGTAATAAGTGAGAGCTGAGATATCTGTGTCTCCCCTAGTTGCATCTACAGCCCACTGAGACATCACAAGGCAGCCCAGAAAAGATCAGCCCCATAATTACTCCAATTCGATTTCAGTTCAAGAAAATTAGATGACATGGATGAAATCTCAGTGACGGATCTCCAGAGCACCAGCACCAATATCTGCTTGAACAATTTCAGATAACGTATCTGAACTCGGGGTTCTCTCGATCAGTGAGATCGTCAAATGCAAAAGAGTGTGTAATCTTCTCATCGACTCTGTCAGGGGCAGCAGCAGTACCTCCAGTTGCTGCAGCGCGCTTCTGGTTGTTACGTCTCATGAGGAGAAAACGCAAAAGTGCCGCAAAAACGTTGAATAGGACGTAAAGACAGAAATGCGCAGTGAATCCCTTTTTGTACCTAGGAGCATCAGAGGCCTGGAAAATTTGAGGTGCTGTTCACTGCAATCAGTGAACGGTGTAGTGAATATAAGGATTGAGTGCCTACCGGCCATGTTCCCAGCTGCCCATGCGACAAACGTCATCGTCAGAACGGTTGATTTCTTACTCTGGCCTGCAGTGTTGCGTGAGATGATGGAAAATAGTAGGTTTCCCTCGGCGAGGTAGAACTGCGTGCAGTAGAAAGCTATCAGAAGCCCAACTCGGGTCGATGGCGATGGCGTGATGGAATAGATGACGGCTGTGCCAATGATAGCTGGGATAGTCCAAACCTAAAAGGCATATCAACACCTGGTACTTATGTCCAGATACGAGAGCACTTACATGCATAACCACAAGGGTCTGCCTGGTGCCCTGAGCCAGAGCCGCACCACCGATCATAACTGCAATGGTCACCCCACCTTGCGCGATGTTCAACAGTTGAGTTTGGAGAACAGAAAAGCCGAAAGATGCAATAATAATATTGGAAAAAACTCCCAATCCTCCGATAATCAATGTTGATGTCAGTTGAAGCATGATATAACACCTAGGCAGACGTTCAATATCTTGATGAGTTAGATGGATAGAGGGAGGGAACTTACCAAGTCACAGGATCTAGAACAGCTTCCATCATTTGATAGCGCTTGTAGGTCTTGTTTTGAATACCAGTTTCGTTGGCTCGGACGCGCTCGATCATCAATCTCTTTTCATCCTCGGAGAAGCACTTTGCCTTCATTGGGCTGTCAGGGAGCCAGTAGGAGATGAAAACCGCCCATGCACAGGTGACACAGCCTAAGACAAGAAACAAGAGCTGCCAGGAATAGATGGAGTGACCAACGTAGTGTGAAGCACCCCATGCAATAATGCCACCAACCTACATTGGGTTCATGTCAGACCTCCTGTCGATATGGCGGTGGCTAAGAGGGAGGCGAGCCCATTAATGGGACATAACTTACCATGAGCTGCACTCCAGTCATGCAATACCACAGCGAAGTGAGAACTGCTTGCTCGCGCTTTGTGTACCACATGGTGGTCATAATGATGAAGGAAGGTTGGACACATGATTCGAAGATGCTAAATTTGATTAGCTGTGATGGTTGTGAGGAGAGTCAGTTATCACTCACCCAAGTAAGAATCGTACAGCCATCAGTGCCGAAAAGTCCTTCGCGGCAGCCGAACACGAAATAACCTGATCATTCGCATTAGCGTCTTTTCTCCAATGCGCAGAATTGCTTATGGTCCATTGCACGTCTCCGGGAAGGTTTACTTACAACTCCCCAACAGAAAACACTAAGAAGGGTCAGTAGAGAAATCTCACATGAGGGATTGCACTAACTTGGCAGCGAGATACTTTGCGACGGGCAACTTCTGGAGCAGAAGGTTGGTTGGGTATTCTCCCACCAGAACTGTAAATCATCAGCAGGGGCGGAAAGTTCCTGCAGGTGGGTGAGACTGACTTCCCATGTATAAAATAGTACCTAGCCAAGAATACTGTTTCCTGTCAGTCTGGAGACAGTAATTACAGATCCCATTGCTGGTCGTGAGATGTTGGGTAAGTGTGGAGAGATCGTACATCGTTTCCAACCAAATTAGCATCTTTCCTAATTCCCATGATGGAAGAGAACCCAAGAGTGCCTTTGTCTAAAGACTGGCAGAAATAAGTCTATAGTAGTAGGGATCAGCACTTTTGATTGCCCTTTCATACATCGGAGAATTGGGAGCATACCCCTAGCATGCATGCCAGGATCCTCTTGTTGACTTTCCAGAAAAGCTTCCGGCTCGTTTCTGCATCGATATCCGCAGCAACATTTCCGACATAGAGCGCAGTCTGTGCTTTGGATTAGTTTTTAAGAATTTAGGAGTCACAATAGGCGCTCACCTCCTGATCCAAATCGAGATGCTCTCTCTGAGCTGGCTCGACATGAGGTGAGATCTGGTCCTCTTGGTGTTGATGGTCGATTTCAACCTCGTCTTGGCCCATTGCTGCGGAGGTAAAAGGAACTGGATAAGTGATAAAGTTTGCTGTGAGTCAGACCCAGGAGTCGATGAGTGCGTTGCAAGAGAAGATTGTGGTTCTGAACTCGCAACTTAACGTGCTTTCTAGGATCTTTAGGAGATCGAGAGCTACTGCACGGGGAAAGAGCCGGGGTAAAGAAGACATGAGATGGCAAGTGAGAATTGCCTAGTGGCTCGAGCTACGGCCTGCAAGGTTGTTGGATGCTGTAAAATTCAGGTGGCATCCTCGACCGGACCAGCGCCCGGGACTTCGCCCGCGCTCCGGATAACCTTACAAGCGATACGACTCTCGTCAACGTGATCCAAGCTTGGGCAACAATGGCTATGTCGCGCGCCCGAGTCATATGTTCTTGAAAACATCAGTGATATCAGGATATGATGTGGGCGAGACTGTACAGCTCAGGACTGTACAGATGCACACTCTGAACGTTACAAGAGCACCGCCTGCCAAGAGAAGTCATGCCATTGATGGCTGCAGGCGTCAGGCGTCAGCCGCAAACGCCAACTGGGCCCTGCCGTAGCACGAGGCAGACTTGACCATACAGAGGAGAAGAAGACGTTGAGTGAAAAGAGCAGGTGTGCTGTGGAGCTTGAGGCACACCTGCCTGGTGCTTAGGCACGGATTCAAATATTGACGCCTCACTAAATGCAATTATCCGTAGGAACTTTTCTTCACTGGGCTCCACCAAGCGCCAGCCACTGCCCCCAGCCCCGCACTCCATACCCCACAATTTAGTACCCTGTCCTGTATTTCCCCTGCGGCCCTCCTTGGTCGCTTGCCTTTCCACCGCTTCCTGTTGTCCTTCCTCCAAATAACCTTTTTGCGGCCCATATCTCGCGACAACAGAGCATAGTACAACCCAGCGGAATATAGCAGGAAGCAATCATTATATTTTTCAATTACTTTCTGCCAACTACCCGCCGCCGAGAATGTAGGGAGTTGACAAGATGGTCAACGCCAATCGATCCGACGAGATCTCCGAATCAGAGGGTGAGCGTCCTGCACATCCGCAGGGCAGGGCCAGCAAGCGCTCAAATGGCACCGGCAAGAATTCACGGCAGGTGCCCGAAGAAGATGGCCCAGCGTGTCAATCGTGTCGAAAAAAGAAGGCAAAATGCTCACGAACATGTCCTTGCTCGCAATGTGTGCGCTTCAGCATCGAATGCGTCTATGATGACCGCAAGACGCGGCCAGGTCTACGTACGGGCGCGGTGGAGAATCTCAACCAGCGACTCATCGCTCTGGAGAATATGTTTCTTGGCCAGGGAGTTCTGTGGCAGCAGGTGTGGAATTGTATTTCTGCGCTCCAAGCCCAATCTTCTGCTGGCAAAGTCGAATTGGGGCAAGTTGTCGACGAGGGCAGCAAAAATTTGAAGGAAGCAACAAACCGACTGAAAACCTCTCTCGCCAGCCTCTCCAGCAACAGCGAAGAATGTTCTGTTGCTGTTTCAGGCCCGCTCAAGCGACGGCGTACTTCTGAAGCTGTTGATGACAGGGAGGTCCTTCATCAGCCGAAGGTCGGCGAGGAGTTTGATAGTGAGAATGCCTCCTTACCTGACGACCTTGTCAATGACTTGGTGGAAATTTATTTCGCAAACATTCATCCATGGATTCCAATTCTACATGTTAGACAGTTTCGAGAGCGATTAGCGCACCCAAACCAGCGGCAGAAACTTTCAACAATACTGCAAGCCATAGTCTCTATTTGTGTGAGATTTTCCACCGACCAAAGACTCGCAAACTCCGATTTGAGGAACCAGTACTCCAAGAAAAGTCGGCAGATCGTCATATTGCAAAGCATGGAGTCATTCTCGGTCGAAAACCTGCAAGCTTTGATCATTATCGCCTTCGATACTGTAAGCGTCCCATGCTCGTTGTTTCTCTAGTTGATGACCTTTGCTTATGTTGTATCTATTTAGATAGGGAGTGGCCGCGGACCTTCTGCCTGGTCTATTGTGGGCAGCATGACCAGAACAGTTGAGCAATTGCAACTCAGCGTGGAGGATGAAAGCGATACGGACCAGTCTGATTCCGCCGAATTCCTGATACACAGAATGGCATTTCTTGGCCCCCCAAAAAGCTGGATTGAAAAGGAAGAGCAACGGAGAGTGTTCTGGAACGTCTTTCTCATGGATAGATTTTGCAGCATTGCTACTGGATGGAATTTCTCTCTCACAAGTGCTGACGTCAAGAGGAGGCTTCCCTGCGAAGGAGCACTGTGGGAGGAAGGAAATGCTCTGAGTATCCCTGCTCCATTCTTCGGTGTAGCAGATAAGTCAGCTGATGGAACACTACGAAGTTCAAGATCGGAGCTGGAAGATCAAGCATCAATTGGAGGATTTGCGTATGCGATTGAGGCCACGGAGAGCCTTAGTTTGGTCACAAAATTTTTCTTGCAGCACGCAGTGAATCTCTCCAAGATCCAGGACGTTCAGATGTGGTTGATGCGTTTCAAGGAGCTTGATCTTCGACTGGTGCAGTAGGTCATCCGCCAAATCTTTCATGGCTCTTCTATGCTGACCACATCCAGGTGGAAGATATTCCTGCCCGAGAAATGGCGAGAGGCTTCTGTTTTGAATAAAGACGGCATTCTGGATCCCAACTTAACCCTTGCCCATATCACGCATAACACTGCTGTGATTCTCCTTCATCAAGGCATTGCTTACCCTTCTGACCAATGGAAAGCAAGCCCGATTCGACTACCCTCACTGTCCAGTGCCGAAACTTGTACTGCGGCAGCTTCTGAGATCTCAATCATTGCTGAGAAGTTCCTCCAAGGCTCGTTCGCGCCCACAAATCCACAGTTCGCATTCTGCCTTTTTATCACTGGACGTATGTTACTCGCACACACTCTTCATTATCAAACGCAACTTCCACCAGAATTCGACAGTCTAATTAGCAGTCTACTTGAAATATCTAGGAGGTGGAATGGGCCGAATGCGGAAGATCAAGCCCCAATAGAGAATCTTGCGTCACGATTCGTGAGACGTCTAACCCAGGCTAGAGATCAAGGATCCCACTCTCTGGACATCAGGCAAGCGGCATACTCCGAAGAACAGACTCGAGAACCCTCGGATCTGCGACTACCACGGCATCAGGGTAAAAGTTCTTCTTCGCAACATTCCACATCTGCCACCAGTCAGAAATTCCCTTTCAATAGTACTCAAGGAACGGGTAGAAGTAGTGGTATCGAACGGGAGAACGGTGTGCCATTAGGCTGGGATAATTCAGCAGGCATCACCACACCGGAAAACTCGCCCGACAGCATCTCCTTGGCCTTTCCACCGCTACCACTGGCCTTCCAGCAGCATGGCAGCAATTCGCAAGCACATTCACAATCGCTTCCCCAGCATTCTTTACATCAGGACGCTGCTATGTTCGGACAAGCAACCTTTGAAGCCTCCGTCGCCTCTGGTTACGCCGAAATGAACGAGATGAATCAAATAGGCGCAGGAGTGAATGGATTCCAGGATTTGACCACATTTTTCGAGTATCCATTCGAACCGACGCAACGAATCAGTGTCTTTTCGCGTCCTCCAAGTGCCGGTCGAGGGTCATGAGGTCAGAACTTTGAGATATGAAGGAGGTAGCGAATGATCCCATCCTGTCTGTTGAAACTGATCAATGGCATTGCACATGGTATGTATCGAGAAGTAGTTATGTACGCGAAGCAAATGAACAATTGTTAAGCTGCAAATACATTCCAAGCAAACCTTCCCAATGCACCAGCTCTATTCCCAAGCATCTTTCATGGCGACCCAAAACTTCTGGCAACTCCCATCTCTTGAAGCTTGTTCCCAACCAGAAGAAAATAGTAATCTGCATACACGAGGCCATGATTCGCCCATCGCCTTGGTGCAAACTCGTAGTTATTGATGGTTGCTCCTAGCAAGATTGTCTGTGGGCCTGTTCCCATCTCGACATCCAACGGCCCCGATTCTGTTGTCTCAACATGTTCTGCGGAAGGCACTGTGCACTTCGCGATGACAAATTTGGCAGGAGAGCTCAAGTGAGTGGCACAAACAGAAGACAATATACGCAATGCGCCTTTGAGGAAGTGGGATGGCTCGTCGCGGGCGACCAATGCTTCGTGAAGGAGCAGCATGCCGTAACAAGCCACCATGGCGGCAGAAGTATCTGTTGGCGTCTCGGGCGTGCGAGGAGCATCGAAGTCCCACGGCGGAATGCCACTCTCAGGCAAGTGCTGCAAGAAGTAGTCGGCACAGTTCCGTGACGTCTCCAGAAACGAGAGATCCTGAGTCCAAATATATGTCTGAGCGAAGCCAGTGATGGCCCATGCCTGTCCGCGCGACCAGCACGACGAATCCGAGTAGCCTTGGTTGGTCATTTTCGCTTTGGGGAGGCCGGTATTTTGATCGAAGTTGACAACATGGAAGGTGGAGAAGTCCTCGCGGACGTGTTCTCGCTGCGTTACCCGGGCGTGTGAGATAGCGATGTTGTGTAGCTTAGAATCTCGGAGTTCCGCGGCTGCCCAGAAGATGAGATCGAGGTTAAGCATGTTGTCCTACACGTTGAATTAGGTTCAAGTTCTTTTAGGGGATTGTTACAGGTTGCTTACAATTATGACTAGAAAATCTAGTGCCGGATCAAGAAAATGGTACCTTTTGGTCTCGCATGTATCCCAGCTCCGAAGACATCCTGTTGTTGCATTGTACCGTGTAGACAAAGTCTTAGCCGCAATTGTCAGAGTGTCGTATGCCCTGCGATCGTGATTCAGTTCCCATGCTATCCGTGCCCATGGCGAGATCATGAAACTAAGATCGTGTGTTGTCTGCAGCCAGGAATTCTGGTGGAGATTCTCCGTCCACCAGTCGCAAGCGTATCTTTGTTCAGGTCAGACATCATTCCGCAAGTTTCATGGCAATTGTGGAATTGTGGAGTTGCAGGCACATACTGGAGTAGAATTGGATGGGGAAGCTGAGGAGATCCTGAGTATGAGATGGGAGATATTCGTCCGTATTTGCGTTGGCGTTCTAGCAATAAGTAAAGGGAGCCAGGGAAGAAACCAGAAGTCCAAAAGTCAAACTCTCGGTACACATATTCCTCTCCTCCAGGTTTCGTATACTCGGGAAATAGTGTTGGGGGCTTGGACTACTCAATGAGTTAGAACAAGAATTTTCTTTGTTTCTCTAACACTCTTACCAAGTTCAATACCTTCTGTGCAACCCCCCAGATTTTTGCTACCACAGACTCTGAGTACAATAGCGACAAGAAATTTCTGGCATCGGTGCTGACACTAAGAACCTCTTTGCCAGGTGGAGTTATGAGCCCGACTCTCCCGTCATTCTTGGTGGCTTTGAAGATTTTTGCTGATTTCTGAGGACTTCGTAAGTAAGAGACAAGTAGTGGAGGGTCTGAAGATCATACAGGAGGCAACTCCTCATCAATTGTATGGATTGGAGCTTCTAACACCCCATTTTCGGAAACTCTGGCTCTTTTTCTTGTTCCATTCATTCTGATGGTATAAACGGTTGAATCAAGAGAGCAGTCGAAGATGGATGCGAACTGTATCCTTCTCTAGAGTTGAGAGGCGAAGATAGTAAATGAGTGAAAAGGAATTTTAATCAGTGAGGACTGTGTTTTCTATGACCCTGGTACCAAGACTGTGCCTGGTAAACAAGTCCCGATCAATAATCCTGAGTACATCAATGAAAGTAGACGAAACGTAAACATGGACAAGCACCGAATCGACCGGAATGGCTGCACGTCGAGTATCCATTTCCGGTTACTCTGGCACTCCGATTGAATTTTGGATTTGACGTTATACAACAGTGGAGCGCGGCAAGTTAGCTAACTGCTGATGTTCTACCTCCGTGAAGGCTTTGCCGAGCCGGGCAAAGTCTCGGGGATCCTCCGGTGCTCTGAATTTCAACGCAGGGTAGCCAATTAGCCAGGAGACTGATTTTGGGGCCGTCTTCAAATTCCACCAGCCCTAGAGCCTTGCATGCAATGTGGTTTCGCCCGCTGGAAATAAATTTGGATATGCTGGCAGTGTCCGTCCCGTAATGGAGCTTCTGTGTCGGATATTCCGGTGCCGATACGGCATTTTTACTCCTTATTTTAATGCCCCATGAGGACTACCACTTACGGCTAACTACCACATGTTCTCTTAAGTCTCAACAACTAAGATTATCACTATATATACTCAGTCAGTCCTTATATAAGAAATTCAGACAATTTTCACTTCTGACCACAACCATTACGCTATCACGTGACTAACTGCCCAATATTTTGTTCCATCCGCGGGGCTTACGGCTCTACGTAATTGCAACATGTCTCGTGACTAGTGATCATCAAACTCATGCGATCGCCAAAGTGTTGCTTTGGTATCAATTCTTCATTTGATAGCAGTGGCATAATTCACAGTGAGTTCTGTACATTTGATAAATAGGAGTATAGGACTTTGCATTAGTATGAAGATTTGCGAGAAGAGGCAAAAGAAATTATAGAAGAATATGATTGCAGAAGAATATAGAGTATAACGAGTTATAAGTAAGGGGATAAATCAAGGATAGAAAGGCATTGCGTTTAATAACACGTAATAATTTCAGTGTATAATACTTCACGTTCGGCGGTTCGCTTCAATCTTAGACCTCACTCCTCCCAACATCTTCAATGCTCTTTTCCGGCAACAAAGCGACAACAGCTCGACTTCTCAACCATTCCTAGAGACTTTCAGTCCTCCTGAAACTCAAGCTGCCCCACTCTGCGTTATCGCTTTCCGCATTCACTAGACTTTAGTGTAAGGCATACTACTGCCTTCCAAGTCAACAAAGTAACCATATGCAATCTCATGCACAGGTCGATATTAGTATCTGTCTTCAGAGCCCAGATAAATCCACGTTCCAAATACCTCAGGGCAATCACAACAGGCGGCACTGCTGCTGTACAGCATGGTGATATTTGTCATTTGATACTCGGACGTGTTCTCATAGCTGTGTTGCAAGCAATTGGACAAGTAGGAGAAGATACTGCTATCGCCTTGAGAGAGAGCGACCTGAGATAAATCGGCCATGTTCCAGAGGGAAAGTTGGGTGTGTCCTTGATCCCGTCCGCTCTCTACGTACTGCCCTGTAGCACTCGGGATCATGATGGGAAATTTTCCGCAAGCTGCGACATCATCAGTGCCTCCAGTTGTATACATGGAAACTACATCATTATACAGAGTCGCATTATTGGGAAAGACACCATAAGCATCTATGGCTTTCTCAGCTGTCGTTTCCCAGCCTCCGGAGAAGGGATAGACCGCAAGACCATTGTAATAAGCAGCAGGAACAAACAGATCTTGAATCGTGTTTGAAAATTGAGTGATGTTGCTGCTGGGCCAGCCGTCCCAAGTGTGGAGCAGCATTTCAGCAACATTCACCAGGTTAACCGCTGGCTTACTGGCTCCAAGTTGGACGTCGGTTCCTGTTTTACTTCGGCGAATGTCCACTGGGGAAAAAAAGCTCTGTACTTCCTTGAGCTATTTGAACAAAACATTTCATACCATTGATCATCTGCAACGTGTTGCTCTAAGCGTTCAATATGTCTCTTGAAGCAATAGCACACTCCTCATTCTGAGAAATAGAGTACCTCAATACAAGATTGATGGCTGCCCGACCATCAGAGATAATTGCTCCGAGATTAGTCTAATCTCCTGAATGGTCGCGGGTGACAAAAATCTTAGGTCCTTGCATAACATAAGATGCTGATCCTGGACTAGTTGCCGACATATCATTGTATGCAGTAGTCCATGGATCAAGGTCAGCATCAAAGTTTGTCCGCATTCGACTGAGATCCTCTAATGTATAGAGAATACTAGACTACTATGAGCATTTGCTCTTGAATCTGTGGAAGAGGGAGCACATACCCAGGATGAATGAAGTTCATCTGTCGAGAAGTAGATGGTGTAAGTCTTGGTGCCGGTCCCATTGCTGCTGCTGCTAGGGGAGTAGAGGCTGCAAGTAATGCTTTGAGAGTCTTGAGAGCCATGACCGGGTGGAGTGCTGAGGTAGAAGAGTTTTGCTATCCACATAAAACCCGTCAAAGCCTTCTTGTAATAAGGCCTTCCTCGCGGACCAGTAACTTCACGTTACTATGTGAAGCAGGAATTACAGGCCCCGGATTTATTCTCGGGAAAGTTGAGTTTGAGTCCTCACTTTAAGAGTGGAACTTGGTACGATACCTCTTAGTTTTCTTCCCTCTTTGAAAAGCCAGGTGGAGGGTTACAAACCACGGAGGGATATTTCCAGCGGGGAAAGGGGAGAAAAAGGAGGGAAAACATTGAATGCGGCTACTTCACCGAGTATCCTAGCAAGATTGATGATCATCTTGTCATTTAGTGGTACGGTGTGACCTCCTGAGGTGAAGTTCTTTCAGGTATATCTGATTTCAAGTATTTTCCTGCCTTGTGTCCCCGCAACCCCAACTCCACAAAACGTGTTGAGAGCTAAGGCGACGGCTGGAATAAGTCTCACTGGGTCATCCACAACACTTCAAGAGGGCATTATCATCCACCTACTTCCTCTGAGTGGCCGACCTGGGATTATCTTACTACTAGCGGAACTACAGTTCCGCAGCGATTTCTTGCTGAAACATTTCCCGATGTTTCTAGTTGTAAGGAAGACCAAAATCTCACTTGCGACGTGTAAAAATCAGGCAGGAATTTGGTTCCTGTTGGAATATTATGAGGGCCTTAGGCCCTATAGGGACCACTATAGCCTACCAGGCTACAGTGGGTGCCTATAGGCTGTAGTAGGCTATAGTGATTGAGTCACAGGCCCTATAAATACGGGCTTCATATCCATTGTAAATAGTTAGTCAATTTCAGTATATTTCACCTGGAATCTCAACAGTTCCAACTACCGAGCCCGCAGGCCACCAAGAATAAACGTGGCTCACGGGCTCCGTCTCGATATGATTTTTTTGACCTATAAGGTCCCCAGACTTATGTTAGGATTCGATATCTTTGACTGCAGAGTCTACAGCGCAAGATGTACAGACTAGTCGGACTACCGATACTCGAGTGTCCGCTGTAGATTTCAATCAGTAATATGAAATACCTCAGGAAGGGTGTCACAAGGGGAAAACTGATGATGCCATAAGTAGTGAAATCAAATTAATAAGTCAAGTGGAAGTCATCTCATGGTGTATTCTCAGTTGCTTGTACATTAATATTTCTCGGGTGTTGATAGTACTAATAACTTTGTCTGGTGGCTACTAACATTGAGAAGTTTGAGCTCCATCCCTGTAGTCTGCAAATTCTGCCCAGCCCACAAATCTCTAATGTTGAAGTTTACACTGGTGGAATTCTGCAGCATAGGAATTTGGTTCCATGGAATTGTTATATCGGTGCTGTTGTTGCCATAGTTCAGTGCCAGGATGACACATTTGGAGTTCTGACTACTCAAAGGTCCTGCCCAGACTTGAACAGATCCCTCGGTGGACAGATTTGGCAGATAAGTAGCAGCGACCCCGGCGTCATCTTGGGAGACCGCGATTACCTCTTCGTTGAGCAGAATAGCAAGCGAGGTGTTCGAGATTTTTGTAATGTCGGCACCAATGATGAGAGGAGATTTCAATGCCGCCCAAAATGAAAAGTGAGTTTGCTCTTCAAATTCAGTCATCGTGCCCGTTCCAATCTCAAGCATGTCCATATCAGCTGTAATCTGTTAGTATAGCAATTCGCGGAGTAGGTTGCTATGGTGAAGTACCCCAAGATCCTGGTGCTTGAAAAGCAGATATCTCACGCATTTTGCGAATCATTGTCAAAACGCTGACTCCAGCATATCCAGTGTTCAAACAGTAGGCTGTCTTACAAACTCCGCTGCTATCGGAGTCGAAAGAAGACTTGATGTCCCCGGACATCCTGTAGGAGTCGCTGAACTGATCGGCCCAAAACCAAGGGAATTGATTTCCCCATTGACATAGCGAATAGAATATGTCACGACCCGTATTTTTCAGTGCATAACTCATGGCCAGAAATCTCTCCTGGGGAGATACGGTATTGGCGTAAAAACCACCACAGTTATCATATTTCAGGTAGTCCACGCCCCAGGACGCATACGTGTTTGCATCGAGTTCTTCGTATCCATAGCTGCCGGGATAGAATCCGCAGTCATATATCCCTGCATCACTAAATTACACTATATTAGAGAAAACTAGTATCACGGAGTTCAAGATTTCCTTTACCTGTAAATGCCAATCTTGAGCCCCAGCCTATGCACATAATCCGCCAATCCTGAAATTCCAGAAGGGAACTTGGTCGCATTCGCTTGTTGGCGCCCATTCGAGTCCCTCGTCAGAGCCTGCCACCCTTCGTCAAGGACCACATAGCTGTATCCCGCGTTGGCTAATCCGGTTGATACCAGTGTGGATGCAGTGTCTTCGATCGTACTTTGATTGAAGTTGGTCTTGAAAGTGTTCCAGCTATTCCATCCTACCCATATTGGTCTTAGCACTTGTTTCTCAATATTAAGAGACTTGTAAGAGGAGGGAAAAAGAAAAAAAATGGCCCAAAAGCCTGGGTTGGGCCAAATTATTAATTTACTGACCCATTTGAGGTTTGAGTGCGAGGTTATTAGCGAGGCATGGGGGAATCAAGATCAAACAGAACGCGATCAAACTCCACGCTTTCGGAGCCGTTCTCGTGGATGCCATCAATCCGCTCTTCATTTTTAGGTGATTGGAAGAATGAATTTTCGAGTCCCGTAAATTCGTTTCATATCAAGTTTTCTTTAGAATATCTTTCTAGGGTGGTTGACCTATGTTAAAGATCCGAATAACTAAGATTGGTCGAAACGGCGGACAAAGTCTCGGCAGGGTGGGAGAAAATATCGCCGGCATTCGTCCGGGACATTTTAAATGACACATTTTTACTCTGGCCCGATCGCCAAAGGGGAGCGGGCTGCATGATACAATTGCCAAGTGATCCTGGCATTGAAAGACGTTTCAACTGAAATTGCTCTTTTCAGTTCTTCCCGATCAAAGTCTTTTTTTCCACCATGAATTTCTTTCGTTTTCTCCCTGCTCTGCTGCTGGCTTCCACCGGCCTGGCTGACAGAAGCGATCGTCAAGCTCTCACGTACGCTTCAATTCCTGAAGATATATACACCCCAGCGACAAATTCCAGCGTCATTACTCTCTCAAACTTCATTAAGTCGCGCAGTGAACTTTCTGTTCTTGCTGAACTAATTGCAGAATGCGGTGGTAATTATGCCTTCTTGTCACTCCTCCCTCGCTCTATTATCACGGCCTGTAGATGTCGAGCCTAGCTACTAACACAGCTTGCAGGCTTTACTCAGGCATTTGAGACCATCCCAACATGGCCTTTCACCTTCTTTGCGCCTTCAAATACGGCTTTCAATAATACTGGAGCCTACTTCTCGACGTATGCAGCTACCCCCAAGGGAAAATGGTGGCTAGGAAATTTGTTCCAGCACCATTATATTCCAAATACGCAGCTTGAAAGCTCTGCGTTCACCAACTTATATACCCGCATCCAAACTGGGAGCTTTCTGTATGTGGGAACGCAGATACTTGAGGGGCAGCTGATGCTGAATAACGTCTCCGCTGTCACAAGTGCCAACTTGGCGGTCACGAGTGTGAGTAATCCAACATCCAATCTCTCCACCGAAGCTAAGTCAAATGAGGGAATTGTGCATGTAATAGATCACATCCTGGACCCATCAGCCCAGGTATTTGAGCCAGATGTTGCTAAGACTAGCCAGAGCTTTATTCCAGGAAGCTGTTCAAATCCTTTGTTGCCATATTGCTGAGAAAATGGCGTGCAAAGGGATTGATTGGGGACTTTGTACTACAAGTAGGACTTTACCATTCCTGAACAATAAATTTTTGCACTTTTACAGCGCTTTGCGACTTTATCTCACAGCCCGATTTCCAAGTTCCGAGCTGTCTCAGCATTAGAAAATGTGTTGCTGCGTACTTTACATCCGTTCTTGGCAAGATACACTGTGAATTCGGTATTATTGCTTGCTTATCTCCGTTTCTTGCCATACCGCTCCGAGAGATCTCCCGCTTCACACAATGCCTCCAGATATTTATATTGAAATCCTTTTCCTCAAATCTTTCCTTTGCAAAAACCATAACCAATCACAGGTTTCGCATCATGGAGTACACCAGGTATTGGCCCTTTGAATTTTGATCCATAAGTATTGCTAATGCGCGGATATTGAAATAGGTTGGGTAACTCTGGACTTTATATTTCCAAGATTATATTGGGCACCGCGGGCTTTGGATCTTCCAAATGGCAAGAATGGGTTCTGGAAGAGGAAGAGGCGCTGCCACTACTTAAACACGCTTTCGATTGCGGGATCAATACTTGGGACACTGTAAGCTCAACCCCTCGCATGCCCACTCCCAAAGGCCCTGGAGGGAGAAAAGGAGATTAAAATTAATCAGCCAACACAGGCAGATGTCTACTCTAATGGACGTTCCGAGGAAATTATCGGCAAAGCGCTCAAGAAATACAACATACCACGATCCCAAGTAGTCATCTTTAGCAAGATCTATTACGCCTTAGACCCTGCTGGACAATCCCCCATAGCCCAACTTGACTCTAAGAACAAACAAGGGTTTGTGAACAGAGTTGGACTCTCCAGAAAACACGTCTTTGACGCCGTCGAAGCTAGCTGCAAGAGACTTGGAACGTATATCGACGTGCTTCAAATCCATCGATTGGATCGAGAGACTCCACCTGAAGAGATCATGAGAGCTTTGAATGACGTCGTGGAAAGTGGACAGGTCAGATATATCGGCGCAAGCTCAATGGCAGCGTGGGAGTTTCAAAAGCTTCAGAACGTTGCTGCTAGGAATGGATGGCACTCTTTTATCTCTATGCAGAATTATCATAACATTCTGTACCGTGAAGAAGAGCGGGAGATGATACCATATTGTCAAGACAGTGGAGTGGGAATCATTCCTTGGAGTCCCCTAGCAAGAGGTGTTCTAGCTCATCCATGGACGGAAAGATCATCGAAGAGAGAGCAGACTGATAAAGTGCTGACTTCTTTAGTCAGAGGTTCCGGGACTGAGGTGGATGAACTGATTGTGTGTCGTGTGGCTGAGGTTGCGAAGAAGCGCAGGGTTAGCATGGCAACGATCGCGCTCGCTTGGTGTTTGACGAAGAATGTTTATCCTATTACAGGCCTCCATAGTACGACACGGATTGAGGAAGCAGTTGCTTCAGTAAGTTTTGAGCTCGGAGATGAGGATGTTGCCTGCATTGAGCAATTGTATGTTCCGAGAGAGGTTATATACTAAGTTCACACTTGGCATGACAGATATTTTAAATAGAGGATGCACACTTATAAATTCAGGCACATATTCAGGCCTTCATTCTTCCATAAGTAGAAACCAACCATTTCTCTCAAAGTCGTTCGCCCTCAAACGTTGAACCAACCTCTTACTCATTCCGTGAGCTTACCGCTTGTGCATCTACAATGACTGCTGTCTTCTCTGCTTGCTTCATTCCAGCCTCTGCCTCATTTGTATTTGCATGCGCACCTTTCTCAACGTCATCCTCTTGACCACCAGCACTGCCATTTGGAGCTACTAGCTGGTCATTCTCCTTGGCCGGTGCATCCGTCTTCCAAAACTCCGTATTCATATGCCTTCCCATAAGTATCCCAATAATATCAAACGGATCGACCATTGCAATCACGAAGAACCTCAAGTCCTCGTATCCTGGCCCCACAATCTCAGTCACGCCATCCTCGGACAAATACACCCTGCTGTCTCTCGGAAGATGGCGCATCGGATGTCGAACATTCATGAGTACTGAATTGGCAAACATGAGCAACGCTTCGAAAATCCAGAAGAAGGCCTCGTAGCGAATGATCGGAGATGCGGATGACGGGTCTTTCCCTCCTGTGCCTCGGAAACTTGAGAGAGAGTAATACTCGACTATGCGATAGATCGTGCGTATGCCAATTAGAGCCGAGGAGCAGTATAATGTGGTGAGAACGCTGGCTACGTTCTTGGGTAGGAGACCTGTCTTCTTACATTTGTGGTGGAAATACCCCATCAAAGCAAGGAACCCAGCTAGCACCACAATCTGCATGATGAGAGCAGCCTTGAGAAGGCGTTCACCCATATTTTGCTTGGAATTGGAAAGTTTGATGTTGGCCGCGAAGGAGACGCCGTTGCCGTTAAGCGCTTCTACAACGGCTGAGATACCGGCCAGCGTGGTAAATACACGGCCGGGGTGGATTGGTGAGTAGTACGGGACGTAATAGAAGAGACGGCTGACGACTTGGTAGTTGACCATCTCGTAAAGGGGACTATTTGCGGTCAAATGAGAAGTCTAGTCGCATGCACAGCTAGGGAAGAACTTACGGCACGGAGTAGATGATAGTCATCGTTGCAATATATACATTGACATTGGCGTAGTTGTATGCTCCTACCTCGCGCAAGATGTAGCCTGCTCCGAAGGTAAGCGGGCACCAAGCAAGCATGAGAGTGATTCTCCAGGCTTTGTAGCGGCTGCGGTGAGGTTAGAAAGTATTTTGAGGACCTTGAGGAGGGAGCACTTACGTGTTCTGCACCACATGGATGAAGAAAGAGACCAAGAAGAGGAAGGCGAAGACGACCGGGGCCCCTTTATTGGGAGCATAGAAGTATAGACTTCCCTCCACTACGAAAAATCGACTGTCAGCAAATTTTCTCAAAAGTAGAAAGTATGAGAACGTACCATACTGTCCTGACATTGTGGCTATGGACTCAATATTGCCTAAGATTGTGTTCGAGTATCGCAGCCTAAGCTGAAGTTGAGGGATGTTCCCCGTGACTTGGCGTGGAATTATTGGAAGATTCGCGACCGGCTCAACAATGGAACAGAAGCAGATGTGGTCCACTTAGAATATATCTTAAAGAATCTCAAGGCCATATGACTTTTTGGACGAGGCTTTGCACCAGGCAGTGCATCAGGCAGTGCATCATGTTGTGCCCGGCTGCATCATGATAAGGCGAGTGAATTTGAGAATCGGACTCGGAAATTGAATCTTATCTTGGACATAACACGGCTGAATATTCTGCCCGAGGATCACGCTTTTCTGGTAAGACAATGTGATGGCTGCTATTGGTCTCGGATGTTACTGCCTGGTGCGCGGTGGCTGAAGCATTTATACTCAATTGGGCCAGCTGAAATCAGGCTTTAGCGAATGCAAAAATCCTCCGAGAATTCAAAGATGGAGTAAGAGGCTGTGTAAACAAGTGTAAATAGTCCTCTCTTCAACCTGCATATTCAGTTATCTGCGCTCTCTATGTCTGACTTGATCACCACGATGGTCAAGCACCTGCCCTTTTGGTCAGGGTTAGCGAGGATTAGCGAGTCAGGTAGGCCATGGCGAGCATGGGTGCTGACCTTGATTGCACTCCCTTCCGCTTTCTTCACTTGCTTCACAGCTCAATTCAGCCCTTTATAAAGCCCTGTTAAGATATATTTCCAGCTATAATAAATGGTCTCGAGTGAGACTTCGAAGACGCAATTGCGAATCACAAGCTCCTTGGTGCTTCTCTTGCTGCTGCGACCGTTTACGGTTGGTATTCATTTTCCCCACATGATGTAAGATTATCTTGTCGATCAATTCTCTCATTATCGTACGACTTCGTCGCAAAGACCTAGCTAAGTATCTCCCAGGCAAATTTTCGTCCTCTCGGAATTTTATTCATATCTCTCTAGATCCCACATCTCCACCAGTGTCTGCCTCCAACACACTCTGCCTTGCATTAGCCACAAAACTCGTGACCTGCGTCGCTTCTATGCAGTGTGTAGAGCGCGGTCTAACCAACTTAGGTGAAGATGTCTCAACATATATTACAAAGCTGAAAGACCCGCCGCTCGTACTGAAAGGGTACGATGGTTGAGGAAGCCTTATTTTGGAGATAGCTAGTAATGGAATCACTTTGAGGTTAGATACCTATGCTGTGAAAGAACAAAGCGTCTAACTCGAAGTTTATCAGACAGCTGCTTTCTCACACCAGTGGTATTGTAAGTGCTGAAAGTGGAGAAATGATGCAATATTACAAGTCAATTGGCGACGAGAAAGCAGGTCTGATTCCGAGGTACTTCATGAGTGAGGATCCGACGGTGAAAGCAGCGACGTTGCCTGGGATACTGAAAGTGATGGGACCTCTTGTAAGAACTAACCCAAAAACACAAAAGCATCTTGAATCCCAAAAAAAAAATTCTTGAACCCATATACTAATGGAATATAGCCCGTTAAGCTTCTGCTTTTCGAGCCCGGTACTCAGTGGGCATATGGTTAGGGTACCGACTGGGCTAGTCAGCTAGTACGTACATTGAACTCCCATCCTATGATCCTAATTGTGACAGCCTAGGTTGAACACTTGACGCATATGACGCTAGAGTAATACAGCCAGAAAAACATCTTTCAACCACTTTCCATGACGGGCACCACTTTGGCCTACTCGAGCATCCAGACATCCGCAAAAACTTGATGCAAATCGTAACCCAGTCCAAATCTGGCACTGGTCTCGAGCCATTCGGGAGCCTCTTTTCTGTCGATCCAGAGACAGACATGGGTGGCTCTAATCTGTATAGCTCCGCTTCTGACTTCATGTCTCTGCTTACCTCGCTATTTTGCAGTGATGGGAAGCCAATGAAGCCTAAGACAGTGAATGTCATGCTTGATGCGAGATTATCAGATAGTAGGATAATGAAGACGGAAAAGGTTAAAGCTGGATTCCAAGGGCTGGTTTATGAAGGTTCAGATCTGGACCACTGTTTGACTGTTATAGTGAATGTGGATGATATAAAAATTACAGGTCGGGAGGGAGGGAG
>AYLM01000016.1:0-87087 GCA_001625345.1 Cairneyella variabilis | reverse complement strand
TGTTGTGGCGAACTCGATCGCTATATGCTAGTTGGATCGGCTAGAATTCCAACAGAAACCACCTGCAGGCACGTTTGCTTGGAATGAGATTTGGCGGGGCACCTCGGTAGTGGAGAAGCCCATTATACCGTTGCCGAGTCCTTGGCATTTGAGAAGAGAAGGAAGATTGATCTTTTTCAGTGCGTAAGAAATGAACTTCTTCGCTTGAAGAGAAGAACATGAAAATGCCTGGCGAGTTTCTGTACCACATGTCAAGTGACAAGTCACATAGGGTCGCACGGATAGCATGTGTGACGGTGCGCCACTAAGATGCAAGCTCACTCGAGCTGGGAACTTCGTTCCATATCATCCAATGATGGGACTTCCTAATAATTCCCATATCTATCTTCCGAGAAAGTTTTGTTTCGCACCTCTCAGAGAACGCGAGAACCAGGGAACCGCCAAGCCGTGCAGCACAAGCGAGCGCCTCATTTCAGGGGCTCGTAGAAAAGGGGGCCATGCTCGCTTCGAGCTGTGGTTGGTCAATCAAAAAGGAGTACGCGAATTTCGGCGGTCTACGTCACTGATAATGTCGTCACGCCAAAATTTTGGAGCTGATAAGCATGCTTTTGACAGTCAATTGTTGTCCATTTCTCGTATATATTTGACAGTTCCTACCGTTCGAAGTTCATGATATTCCTACATGCATAGTTAACGTTTTAGTTGAAGTTACCGAAGCAAACATGGAGATCAAGAAGGTAGGACTGAGCGCTTCCTATTGACAATTCTTACTAATGTTTATATCTGCAGGTAGCAATGATAGGGGCGGGTTCCATGGGAGGTGGCATGACTCTCTTACTCGCTGAAAACGGCATCGAAGTCTCGATTCAAGATCCTTCCTCAGAAACCGTCGACAAGCTCATCGAATCTGCCGAAAAGCAAGGCATCCATAGCAAGCTCTCGAAATACGAGAACTACAAAGACCTCTGCGACTCGCTAGGCTCGCCCAAAGTCATCTTCTTCTCGCTCCCACATGGCACAGTGGGAGACACGGTCGTCGATGGCATGCAACAGTACCTGGACAAGGGAGATGTGATTGTTGATTGCAGTAATGAGGAGTGGGAAAATACGCAGAGGAGGCAGGGGAAATTGATTGCACAAGGGGTGTACTATATTGGGTGTGGAGTGAGTGGTGGATATCAGGCTGCCAGGAGAGGACCAAGCATGTGCCCAGGAGGCCAGGAGAAGGCGCTAGAGTTTGTGATGCCACTATTCGAGAAGATGGCAGCGAAAGGAACAGATGGTACGCCTTGCGTGGGAAGAATTGGAGAGGGCGGTGCTGGACACTACGTTAAGATGATCCACAACGGTATTGAGCAGTAAGTGCTTAGTGCACTCTGGATGAGGACGAATACTGACTGTTTACAGTGCCATGATGAGTGCTATCTCTGAGAGTTGGACGATAATGATTAAACATATGGGCATGGAGTATGATGATGTCGGAAAAGTCTTTGAAAAGTGGTCTTCGGAAGGCGAGCTCAAGAATACCTACCTGGTCCGGATTGGAGCAGATACTTGCGAACAGAAAGATAAAAACGGAAGCCACATCCTCGCTGACGTCCAAGACAAAGTCGTCCAGGATATTGATGGCTCCGAAGGAACTGGAATCTGGTCTAACACCCAAGCAATTTCTCTTCATGTCCCAGCACCTACACTCTCTACAGCACACTATCTCCGAATTGCTTCGGCATACCGAGGAAACCGAGAACATGTCAAAGAGACCTTCCACGGCTCATTTCTACCCTCAAAATTCGAAGCCAAAGACAAAGAAACATTCATCGAGGACCTCCGTCGAGCAGTTTACACTACTTGTCTAGCAGCCTACGTTCAAGGAATCGGCATCATCGACGTAGCTGACAAGCAAAACAAATGGTCTATCGATTTCGGCACGATCGTTCAAATCTGGCGTGCAGGATGCATTATCCAGTCGGACCACATCTCCTCTCTTCTGGCAGCTATCTTCCACCCCAAGTCCAAGTCCCCATACAAGAACCACAATCTACTCTACGAGCCAACCATTGTTGATGAGCTGAAGAGTGGATTTGAGCCGCTGAAGAGAATCATTTTGAAGGGCACTGAAATTAACGCTGTGATCCCGAGTATGAGCGCTACTCTAGAGTATCTCAAGTACTCAGGAAACCTGGAACTACCGACACAGTTCTACGAAGCAGAGCTGGATTACTTCGGGAAGCATATGTATGATAGTAAGAGCTTGGACAAGGGGCCAGGCAAACCCGAGACCGGGAAACACCACTTTGAGTGGAAGCCTGCGTAAGTGGAAGCTACGTGGTAGTCTTGGACAGTGGATAGAGTTTCATAAACTTGTCGTAATTAGAAATTTCTGTTCCGTTCAACCAAGCGAGGAATAAACAGCACTCCTCTTTCCGATATCATAGGACTTCACAATACATCAGATTTCACGAAGTCACGGATGGAGATGCCAGGCTAGTCCCAACGAAGACCACCAAAACGGCAGCATGCGCTGCAGTTCCAGACAAAACATCAAAGGGCTTCTCCAAAAGCAAGACATAACTAGCTTCATTATAGGCAAAGAAAAAAAAGTACTTACTAGCTTAGCGCTTCGTAGTAGACATTCGTCACTTCCCTACACAACTTAGCTACCTACAATATATAAGCCCAAGCGTGTCTACTTGATTCTGTTTGAGAATAAATATCATTCGAAATTGGACGGTGGAGAGCTTTGATAGAAAGGAAATGGGGGATATGAAGGACGCTTCTGGCGAGCAAGAGTACATGGAAGAATCACTTCAAAATTATAAGAAACACGGGACAATCGGTTTTGGGCAAAATTGGCGTTCCTCTATCAGAAAGCCACTCTTTCAGTTTGATCTAAATTCAAATAAATGAAATGAATGCAAAGATAAGAATAAATGAACTCACCCCTTCCTCCTCAAAGCTCTACGAGATCTAGGCTTTTTAGAACGCTCAGAAAATTGCCATATCCTCCATCATCTTTTCCACGTCCCTCTCAAAGTCCCTTTGAAGCCTCTCCATTGTCGCCGCGTACTCGTCTGCGAGGGTGGCTGCGTTCTGGGCGTATTGGACTGCGTCCAAGTTCCCATGCAGCAGAACACCCTCTTGGAAAGCATGGTGCATCTTCCCAATGTCGTAGTCAAACTTCCCAATCGCTGCCCTCAGACCCTCTGGGAAAGTCTTCTCCCTTCGAGCAAATGCGCGCTCGAAAGAGTGCGACGAGCTGATCAGTGTCCTGTTCGACACCAGGCTCAGAATTCCCTGTGATAAATGGAGTACTGATGGATGATGAGGCCTCGAAAGCATCGCTCGCTGATGAGCATCTCTCAAAAAGGTCGTTGGGTGAGGATAACCTGGCAAAGATACTAGACTCAATCGACATACCTTGGAAGAGTCCGCCGAGCGAGGACAAAGCTCCGCTGGCAAATGACCCGACGTTTTAAAGGGACGCAGAGCCACTGTTTAAAAAAGGGAAAGGGCTCTCTTTGAGGTGTATTCTGCTTCTCGCAACGCTACTCTTACTGATTTCCGCGAGATTTGCCTCAAGCTCGAGAGGTTGCATGTCCACTAATCCCATCGCCGCTGGGGCGAAGGAATTATAGATCGGACTCTTGGCCTCTCTAGCTTCCAGCTCCAACTCCAATTCACTCGGCGTCAGAAGGCAGAAGGGAGTCGAGGCGGGACTAGAAGGATTGTAGACCGGACTCTCGCGGCCTTCGGGCTCCCGATCCTCTGGGGACGAGTATAAAACCATTCTTGGGATGATTTTGTGTTTTGTGTGAATGTGAAAGCTTGTAAGTGAGCGAGTGTGTGGAGATTGAAAGTGGTATGGAGGGAGGATGGAGCCGATGATGAAGACGGCTCTGCCGAAAAGAAGCAACATCAGAAAAGGGGAATGTCCAACCGATTAAGTACTGGTTGTGACAGAACTGTTCCTCATCAGGCGGAGCTGTTCTGGGCAATGAGATAGTTCTTAAGAGATACCCTCGTGGAACATAGTAAAGAAAGAACCCTTTGAAAAGTGGACCGGTATGTTCTTTGTCAGGCTACAATGCCGTTGTCAGAAGCACTTGAGTCAACTTTGAACAAGAGCGATAATCAAAGAAGAAGTATTGATAACGTTGCCGTTCAATGGGGGTGCTGCTGTTAAGGTTTCCATTTTGGAACAAAAGGCGGTGGTACTCCTAACAATGTACACAGTGAAAGGTTTCCACAACGTCATTCAGGACCCTTAGAGAAACAACGCAACACTTGCTATTCTGTGAACAGATCCCTCTCACCCAAGGAATAGCTCAAGTGAGAATAGCTAAGGAGACAGGACATAAAAGGGCGCAGTTGATTATGACTCCAGTTCTCAATACTACCGGTTTCCACGTCCTCGGATCTATCCATCTTCTTTCTACACAACTCAAAAATCGTTCAAAATGACATCTTCAGAATCTACCAACCAGAAGGGAGCAGTTAACTGGTCTAACTGGTCCTAGATGATCGCCGCTCAGCGCATCGCTGAATCGCAGCAAGTAAAGGATCACGAGGATGAGAAGGTTGTGTAGCGCAAGATGAACTCGTTCATTCTTGTGTTCACGACGCCCTTCAGACCGGCTCTAGAGTCGGTCACCAAGAAGGAAGAAAAGGAGAGAAGGAAGGGAGCTTGATGGCGGAATGGGAGCTATCCAGGTAAGGTGAGAGGAGGTAAGTCGGCACCTTGAATTGCTTCAGTATTTTTAGAATCCTTCGTTCCTGAAATTTAATCCTCTTTCTCTGCGAGTAAATTATAAGCACCTGCTGAACTATGTGGACGTGACTGAGATAAACTTCTCACACCCGTACACTAGTTAATTGGCGCTGCTCGGTGACTGCAAAGGTTGCTGTTGCAAGTCTGATCGATCAAGGATGCATGAACCGAGTTGCGGGCGACATAGATTTTGTTTCAAGGTCGAGTCACATATCTCAATCACGTCCTCTCCGCCAGCTTCGGCAGTTCCTCCATAAGCAAGTCCACAGCCCACTTCAAAGTCGTCGACATATCCACATCCACGCCTCCCTCCTGACACCTTATCCCCGTCTCCTCAAGCACACCCTTCTTAAACCTTCCCTCCACATTCCCATCCTCAAACATCCACCCATGATCCTCCACATAATTCGGCCACACGATCTTATCCACATACCCAGGCGGATCCTCCCAGAACCCTTCAAGCGTCACGTATCCGTTCCTGGCTTCCCTTCTCGCCTTGGCTTTCGTGCATGAGACTCGGAGAAAGAGCTTGATGTCTATGTGTGGCTGTACGGAAGCCATAGATTTGGAGTAGAGGAGGAAGCCGTCGAAGACGCAGAGGCGGAGGGAGGACGTGAGGAGATTATGGCCTGGCTTGCCTGGCTCGGTCCATTTCTTCACCTTGGACTTTAGAGACTCGATGGTGGACTCAGAGACGGGACATTCGCCGACAGAGTTCTGGTCTTCTTTGGAGTCGAGGTCAGGTGGGAAGGTGCCCTTTTTGTGTATGTAGTCTAGGGACTTAGTGATGTCGTCAATGTTGAGAGATTCGGCGCAGTCCCAGTCAAGTAGTTCATGCTTCTTTGGTAGTCTAGAGGCATCAGCTCAGGTCCTTGAAATGTATAAGGAAGAAAAGTGCAATCAAGCAGCCCGTGAAGCTCAAGGTAGATGCTCACGTGACGCCAACGGGGAAAGACCAAGAGTGAAATAACTCTCTTTGAAGCTTTCAAGAGATGAAGCAAAAAGTTTGAGGGTGGAATTGAGTTGTTTTGAGATAATAGAATAGAACGCTGAATGAATGACTCACTCTACTTCAGGCCGATAGAAGTCATCCTCATGCAGTACGAAAGTATTGGGGAATATGTCTCTCAATAGGCGACTGAGAGTCGTTTTGCCACTTGATGAACATCCACTGATGCCTACCACAATAGCTTTGCGAGGATTTGACATGGTTGTGGATTTGAAGAAGGATATTGTAGTTGGTTGTGATAACGAGGTTGAGGCAGTCATGAAGTGAAGTGAAGTGGGTCTCGCTTGCGCTAGACTTGTAGGCTTCGCTTGGATGCCCCTCCCCTATTCTTTTCTCTTTAGGGCCTTGATAGGAAATGGTGACTTGATCCCTCCTGATCTACGAAATCTTGCGTATTTATTTTTCATTAGACTTTCGCAATCACTGCGCTGAAATAGTCGTATATCGTTGAATAGCGAACTTCCAACTGAACATCTATCACAATATCCTCCCACTGGTGATGCGGTCGTCTCTTTTTTGCTGGGTTGCCTTTTGCTGATTCTAACAAAAAGTGGCAATTATAGTAAGAGGGTCGTATACTATTGAATAACACTTTTCTGCTAACTTTAATGGCCGTTACAACCAGCTGAAGAACTGTGGTTGGTTTCTTTTTGCCATTTTATTTTATTTTTATTTCAGGTAGTGGAGTTTATCTTGAGTGAGGCATCGTTCAATCATTTTTATCTCTCAATGGAAAACCATCAAAGGTGCCTTTCCTCTCATTATCAACTTACGGGTTGTTGCATGGCGGTTTGAAAGAATCTTCTGGCCATTTCGTTTCTTCCAAGATTTATCTCTAACTTGACGCATCAGAACCCAATAAAAAGTACTTCGCATATCATCTCCTCACTATTCCTAGCTTGGTACATAATCATCCGGCCCACAAGTGAAAGATCCAATCTGCTTGTCCCAGCCATAGTACCCATCTTCGGTCAAGTTTGCATATCCAGGGAACTGAATAATCTCATTGCAACCTGATGGGCTCATACAGATATCAGTGCAGTTTGGACTTCTGGATGTATTGATCAGCGAATCTTTTTTTAAACGCTTGAACGAGATCCAAATCCTCGTTCGTACTCGCAGTCGTTACGTGGATGTAGATGATCTGGGACATACCGTTGGAGCCAACATGCCGTTCCATATGCTGGTTCAAAGGCGCTGACATTTTGATACCTGGAACAGTGAGTATGCTGCGGAAAGGCAGCTTGTGGTCACATACCATGGAGCTGAGAGCGAGGTGCAAGAGTCGTAGGCTAGAGGAACAGACATGGTGATGCATTCGCCTCTCCAGTTGGCCTCGGTACACATGATCACCTGTGACTCGGTCAGTGTGACATCTGAAAACGAAGAAGAGTGACTTACGGTTCCATTTCCAGAATCGCTTTGCCGAGAAGTATGCTGTGCCCTTTCAGAGGTGGGATTGTAAGGTACTGCTTGGACTAGCGAGGCAAAAACGAGTGGAATTGCTGAGAGACGCATTTTGATGTAGATCGGTTCTCGTGAACAATTGGTTCATGGTTCTGAAGACTGAGGGGAATCCTCACTATATACTCTTGAGAAAGATCAAAGAAGCTGAAATACGAGAATACCCCACCTGTGCTCTAGCACAAAAGCTCATCCGGCTCTTGTATGGACGATGAGATGCATGCCGAGAGGCTATGCTATTATTGAATCCTATTGGTCGTCAGAGAATTTACCAGGATTAACACTAGGGGTCTTGTTTTTCATATTATCGTGAAGTGGGGACAGTGCTCGTATGGAGCAAAACTTTATCTCTTTTGTGCATCTTGACACAGCATGAGCTGGCTCACCGTTTAAAAGTATCCGACTGCCAAGATATTTATAGATGCTACAGGATGGCCATGAAGACAACGTGGTGAGATGGTACCGGGACACTGCAGGAATAGTGCTAAGGCTGCTGGGAATAATGCCGGACACGAGATATCATGAGACGTCCTACAAAGTACTGAGCAAGCATTGCATTCCTTTTTTGCGATTTGGTTAGATACGTAGAGAGAAGGTTCCTGTTGCATGGAGAGAAACAATGAAGAAGATGAGAAATTCAGATTTCCTTGAGGTGAATGCCAAGCCCGGAGCATACTTCCACCATTTGACACCCTATAAAGCCACTTTGAGCATCTACAACCCTCTTCAGATGTCCAACGCTGCTTGAACTTGATTTTGGATAGTCTTTGGAGGGTCCCGGAGCCACAAGTCTGCCCTAAAATTGAGAACCCTTCGGTCCAAGCCTAATCTGATCGGAGCTCGGCTGAGGAAAGTCGTCATGCAGGCAGTGACGGAAGAATTAAGGCTAAGACGACTTTATCCTCTGCCTCATCTGGACATATAGAAGGTATTTTGTCTCTTTTCCCTTTCGTCTTCAAGCACTCAATTGATCCCAGGTGAAGATTTGCTTCCCAAAGGAAAGCATGGCAGAACCCGACTCTCACCGAGATCTGCGCGATATTCCTCCACACGCTAGGCCACGCTAAAAATTTCCCCAGACACGAACAGCTCACTGCTGAAGAGTCACTCCGGCAAAGCATTTTTGCTTGAGCTTCTCTTCCCCTGCAACATTCTCTACCTCCTATTATTCCTCCCGTTTTACGTGAAAATGCTTTCTACAGTTAGAGTAGCCAGCAGAAAAGCTGTTTCTCTCAGCACCGCTGCGAGAAGCACAGTCGCATCATGCCATGCTTCGACGTGGGCCAATGTCCCTCAAGGTCCTCCAGTGAGTCTTCCACATCAATGGATGCATACAACTGCTTTGGAATTGTCTACTAACAATTGCATAGGATGTAAGCTAAATTAATGGCAGTCAATGACATTCACTAACCTCAATTGCTTCTCGACAGGCCATCTTAGGTATGACTCGAGAGTGGGACGGTTTCCAATTTGCTTTTACTGATAAGATCACAGGTATCACTGAAGCCTTCAAAGCCGATAGCTTCAAGGAGAAGATCAACTTGGGTATGCCGAATGGATTTGCTTCGAATTGAGTAGTGCTGAAGGGGATACAGGTGTTGGCGCATACCGAGATGACAAAGGACAACCCTACGTTCTCCCATCCGTCCGGACCGCCGAGGACAAGGTCGTCGCCTCGCGGCTGAACAAGGAGTACGCTGGCATCACTGGTGTCCCTGAGTTCACTAAAGCTGCTGCTCTCCTCGCGTACGGCCCTGGCTCCAGCGCTCTCGACCGTCTCGTCATTACACAATCCATCTCCGGCACAGGCGCTCTACGGATCGGCGGTGCGTTCCTCGAGCGTTTCTACCCCGGCGCAAAGAAGATCTACATCCCGACCCCATCATGGGCCAACCACGCTGCTGTCTTCAAGGACTCTGGTCTCGAGGTTGAGAAGTACAGATACTACAACAAGGACACAATTGGTCTGGACTTTGGGGGCATGGTTGCAGATATCAAGGGCGCTCCTCAAGGAAGCATCTTCTTGCTCCACGCCTGCGCGCACAACCCCACTGGTGTCGACCCTACCCCAGAGCAATGGAAGGAGATCTCGGACGCTGTAAAGGCTGGTGGTCACTATGCGTTCTTCGACATGGCGTACCAGGGTTTTGCCTCCGGAGATACAGACAAGGATGCGTTCCCAGTCCGACACTTCGTCGAGCAGGGTCACAACGTCTGCCTTGCCCAGTCGTTCGCCAAGAACATGGTAGATTTCCCCAGCTCCTTTCAAGCAAAAGTTCTTTGCTAAGTAATTTAGGGTCTCTACGGCGAACGTGTCGGAGCCTTCTCCATCGTCTGCGCCGACGCCGAAGAGAAGAAGCGCGTCGACTCTCAAATCAAGATCCTCGTCCGACCCCTCTACTCTAACCCTCCAGTCCACGGTGCTCGCATCGCCTCCACGATTCTCAACGACCCGGCCCTGAACCAACAATGGCTTGGCGAAGTCAAGGGAATGGCCGACCGTATCATCACCATGCGTGCTCTGCTCAAGAAGGAGCTTGAGGCCTTGGGTTCGAAGCACGATTGGAGCCACATCACAAGCCAGATCGGCATGTTCGCATACACTGGTCTGACCC
Source organism: Cairneyella variabilis (assembly GCA_001625345.1). Taxonomy (NCBI): domain Eukaryota; kingdom Fungi; phylum Ascomycota; class Leotiomycetes; order Helotiales; genus Cairneyella; species Cairneyella variabilis. The sequence continues at coordinate 77,231 of AYLM01000016.1, read as the reverse complement.
CTGAGCAGATGGATAAGCTGGCGAAGGAGCACTCGGTGTATGCTACAAAAGATGGAAGAATCTCGGTTGCGGGTATTACCTCAGGCAATGTCAAGAGACTGGCGGCTGCGATCCATGCCGTGAAGCCGTAGATTGCCGCATGAGCCTGCATGAGGGAAAGACTGGATAGATTCAGAGTGATTGGCTAGTTAGCTGAACCTCTAGAACAGTTGTCAATTGTATTATATCCACTCCACATGTACTCGAATGTGACGTTGCTTTATGTCAGAAAGCCAAGGACCTGTGCTAGTGCAATCAGTCACCTTTCTTAATGCCACAGGTAATTCGAGAATACCGCTGGTTCTGGGTATCTTAAAATTTTGAGTATCTCAAGTTAATGAATGTTTTTCGTTTCCAGTATCTCAAATTCATGTGTGCCTCACCTTTATACTACCTTTCCTAAGTCAATGGGTCAACGGGCATCTCATGTTCAAAAATGACTTAGTTGATCAGCATCTTCTAGATCACTTACGCTTCTAAATTTCTCGCCTGAATAGGTATCTCAAGTTGATGAGCTACTCAAGTTCATGGGACGCTCACCTTAAATGCTCAAATTCATGAGATACTCCCATTCATGTGGTGGTCCACGAGATAGTGAGATAGTCAAGTCCATGAGATGCTCAAGTTACATACTCGCGATTATGAGATACTTAGGTAGATTCATGAGATTTTCAGGTTCGTGAGTTGCTGATGTTATGTACTCATGTTCATCTGATACTCAAATTCATGAACAATTCCATGAGATACCACTCAACTCCATGAGATACTCACTTTTTTAAGGGTCTCAGCTTCTTGAGGGCATCTCATACTTCTGGTTATCTCAGATTTATGAAGAAGTCAGTCACGAAAGAACGCTTGTCATATTACCTAGTCTACCAGCAACTAAGTCCTCCCTTCTCCATCCATCTGTAAAATCAAAGAAACCGCTTGATACCACTTAAGAGCATAAAAGGCCTCCATGATATCGCTAGATCAAACAATATATTAGTGAACTATTCCCAAAGTAGTAATCGATCTAACATACTAGTCGCGGTGGATCTTTGCCCGAATGGGCGCCAACTTCACCTTGATCTGAGTGGGCGTATCATTGGGATAACACTTCTTCAACTGATTCTTCTCACGGCGGACCTTATCGCCGTGACGCTTGCATCTGTCCTAGGCAGCCTTTTTCGGAGGGGGTCATCGAGCGATAGTCAGCCGTCTTGGTTGATATGTTTGGTTGTGGTATCTGAAGGTTGAGACGTTTTGGAAGTTGAGACTTTTAGATCGATCAACGTAAATGGAGTGTTGAGGGGGCTTGATTGTCTTCATCTTCTTCTGACCGTACATATTCGTGATTCGTTTCTGCCATATCTTCAATGATACCGCAGGCGGTTGATATCTCTCTGAACCTCCTTGCAGTCCCTCATCAGACCGCTGTATGCCCGAGCAATCTCCTTCATAAGCTTCTCCTTCTCACCGTCGTCATCTCTACCAACCCCGTAGCCCCACAGAGTTCGTTCCTCAACTCGTTTCTTCTCCTCCAACCTCGCTCTGGCGTCCTTTAAATGCAGTGAGTACTCAGCCAAGGCTGAGACTACATCATCAGTATACACCATCTTCTCGCCCTTGATAGCTTTCTCCTTTGCTTCGAGTTCCAATTGCTTAGCATGCAGGTGAAGACTGTCCACTTTGGACTTCATATGCCGTGCGATAGCGCCGTGCTTGCACTGCTCAAGGGTCTGAACAATGAGCGAGACCGCCATTTGGTAATGCGCCAACACAGCAGTCGCTTTTCCTATGAGCTCCTGACGCTGAACATAGGTCTCTATCTTCTTATTAGCGACCTCGAGCTTCGTGGCCACGACTACGGCCGCCATCTTCGGGATCAGACGGTGCGCGAAGGATGTGTTGGTGGCTGGCGTGACAAGGTGGCAGATATCAAAAGCCTGTTTTTGTAGCCGGGCTGAGATCAGTGCGCAGATTTGCGGGAAGTACTTCGTGAGAGAGGCCCATTCTGCTGTTGCTTGCAGAGCGCGGACTTGCGATGGAGAAACGAAGTGCGGTCCGCAAACGTGGCCGGTCAGCAGCAAAATTAGCTGGAGAAGTTCGGCAGGAAGCTGTTCGCGCAGCTGTGTTTTTGACGCAGCTCCAGAGACCGATTGTGTCAATTCGAGAGTGCGGAGTGCGTTGCGGAGAAGCTGGGCCTTTGTGGCTCGAGTCTTGGCGGCTTTGCGTTCCTGATTACAAAAGTATTAGGTGATGATCGACATAAGATAGGGGCATACGTACAGCGCTCACAGTATCCCTCTCCTTTTGCGCAGGGTGGTTTTTGGTCGAGCCATCGGGATTGAGGATGTTTTTCGTCAGCGAGGCGTGGAGTACTGCGAACTTTGGATTGCTTCGCAGCACGGCATCGTCGATTGGGGGAAACATCTTGTGATCTCGTGTATTCGTTGTACTGGTACAGTCATAACTTCGGAAACTTGTACACTCGCACACTGCGAGAGTACCAGGAAGGTAGTTGTGCGAACGTTGAAAGGTCGCAATCGAAGGGGGAAGTTGTTGTCGCAAGGCAGTGTTTACTCGGAGATTTTGTGAGGGGTGGAGCAGGGGAGTACTGCGCTAGCGGCCGCTAACGCAACTGGCCCCTTCTCGCTGTGGGCAGCAAAAGCGGCACCCAACCAGCCCCTCGAGGGATCCAGGGACTTGAGATGTCCAGAGACTTAAGATATCCACGAGCTTGATATTCCCAGCCTACCTTCTGGGAAAAAGCTTCAACTCTCCATACTTGATATCCAAAACCTCATACCTCATACTCTTGAATTCAGGACCAAGGTCTGGCGGCATGTCTGGACAGCATTGCACCGTATGCTTGACAAGCATGGTAGCCTTATTCTTCGCGTTGGATGCATCTGCGTCCTTTGCGTTCTGCGAGGCCGCATGCCACTGCATCCGGATAGACGATACTGGGTTTGCAACAAACGTATATCCCAGGTCATAAAGAGGACCCATGCGCAATCCCTCTTCAAGGTGGATCTCCCCTGTGCACTCGCTCCATCCACCCATTGAACTATCGTGCTTCTCAACCACGAAAGTCTTCACTGCCGGCTGGATAGGCAGCATCTTCCTCCAGCTTGATTCAGCACGTGAGTACGCCTCTCTTTTCTTTGAACTGGAGTTCCAGTCCATTCTCTTGAATGGGCTTCCTCGGCCATATGGGTAGTCTTCGCTCTTATTGTTGAAGAATGGCTGGAACGCGCAATCAAGTAGATGATTGAACTCGGGGGCTTGGTGTCGAGTCTCCGGCCATGGTTGAAAGAAGAGATGTTGCTGGATAGTAGCCGAAGACTTGATTGCTGTGTTCCACGTGCGAGATACTCGCTGCGCATTGACTAATAGGTCTCGACGAGGGAGTTGGAGAAGGATTGCCTCGAGGACTTCGGGGATAGAGAAGGCCTGGCGTTGTGAGGAGAACTCTGGCTCTGGGGTTGTTGGATGTACTGTCGCCATTTCGGTGTTTGGTGGAAGTTGTAAGAGTTGATATAGCAGATGAATAAATGAGATACGATAGTAATGCACCTCGAAAAATATCGTGAATCTAAAATATCTAACGTGAGTATCTTCAGTCTATGAGTATCTCAAATTTGTGAGTAATCTCAAGTTTACGAGTCTGAGATTCAAGGCAGCAGCCCTGAGACAAAATGGCGGGGTAGCGAGAAACTTGATTGGACGATTCTGAAGGATCAAAATTAGCTGTGATCTTCACGACTTTACATTGTAAGCCCCGGTAATTTAGCGGCACAGCAGCTCCCCCACCTTCACGGCTTGCGCGGACTGCGTCATGATCATCTTGAAGCTGGAGATGTTCAGTAAAGCCCTTCCCGTAATGGGTCTCATGTTTGGAATGGCCCAGAGATGGCTTTGAGAATAAAGCATTCAACCATTCTCGGCAACCACGAAAAGGGGTTATCCTGCTGCTTCTATACGAGCCAGATTAGCAAGATGGATAGCCCCAGTCTTGAGAACAAGGATGTGTTGTCTTATCTGGACTTGGTGACCCTAAAAGGAACCAAGAGAAAGAGGCGCTTTCATAGTAAGAGTAGGGAAGGCTGCATTACCTGTAAGTAAGTGTTATCCTCTCATCCTCAGGTTTGAATATAAGCTCAAACTCATCCCCAGATCCAGACGCATGAAATGTGATGAGAGCAAGCCAGCTTGTCAAAATTGCTCTGACGCTGGATTAAAGTGTGAAGGATACGTACCTCGAAAGATCAAGCCTCCACACCCAATCTTCAAGAAGCCAGCAAGGCTGCTTCCCCTGCCAAAGGAGGGACCCCTCCTCTTGTCCTCACCAAACTTGGTCCAGGGTTCTCTAGAAGACAAGAGATGCTTCGAGTTCTTCCGTCGCGAGACAGCTCCCATGCTCTCCGGCTATTTTGACGAGGAGTTCTGGAATTGCGTCTTGCTACAGCTCAGCCACGCCGAGCCACCAATCTGGCATTCCGTGCTAGCATTGAGCACTTTCCACGAGCAGCGTATGCTTGAATATGGCCCCAACAATGAAACCAGACATGCCATGCCCAACCGTTACGCACTGCAGCACTACAACGAAGCTATCAGCCGTCTCAATTGCCACTTATCTCAAGGCAAGCACTCCACCGAAGTGCTGCTGGTGAGCTGCCTCCTATTCATCTCCCTCGAGAGTGTACTTGGAAACGTTGAGGGAGTCTTAACACACCTGCATGGCGGTATTAGTATCATTCGATCCTCAAAGAGTGAAAGGGTTAGAAACTCAAGCCAAGCAAGCAGAGTGGTGGAGGATAGCCTCGTCCCAATCTTCGACCACCTGAATCAGCACTCTTTCCTGTACGGTAAACTCGCACCTCCGACCTCAGAGTACGACCTCGATGTCGACTCAGAACCGATGGAAGAGTACTTCGCCACCATCCAGGATGCTCACGCAAGTCTGCTCAACATCGCGAATGCATCCCAGCATTTCGCGATTGCATTCCATCCATCCGCTTGTCCCGCACCGATGTCCCCAGAAACCAAAGCCATAGAAAGAATCCAAAAGCGACGCCTTCAACATCGGTCGACCCGTTGGTCTACAGCCTTTGAATCTCTCCTCGCCAAACCCAGCATGAGACACCTGAGCCCAAAAGAGCACCACAAGATCACACTTCTCAAACTCCAGTATATTCTTTCGTCAATTTGGATAAATAACTCGGGACATGTCGAGGAAACGAGCTTTGATGCTTATGTCCACGACTATCAGAAGATTGTTGAACTTGCAGAGGCGGAGCTCGCGTTCGAGGAAAGAAGTAAGGTAGTTGGGAGAAGAGGCAAAACCTACAATTTCCAGATTGGAAATGTGTCTCCGCTGTACATTACCGCGATTAAATGCCGGAATCCGAGAATTAGGAGGAAAGCGATTGACTTGATGAGGAAAGAGCGGGCAAGGGAAGGGTTCTGGGGCAGTGAGATGGTGGGAAAGGTTGTGGAGAGGGTGGTTGAGATTGAGGAGGAGAGTTTGGTGGAGATGGGAGAGCTCGGATTGAGAGATCTGCTGGGTGATAGGGTACCAGAAGGGTGGAGCAGGATTCATGTCGTGAGTGTGGTGGAGGAGATTATTGATGGAACGAAGAGAGAAGTGATTAAGTTTAGGAGAGGAGAGGGAGCGACAAGAATGGGGACATGGACTGTGAGGAAAGAGATTTTGGGGACCCGGACTGAGATTCCCATATGAATTATTGAAGTAGACGAATTGTATCCGACGTCAAGGCCACATGACTATCATGTAGAAGATTGCGATCGGACCTGCACGTGAATGCGACTCTCAAGAAGTCAGACGTCGTGGGCAAGCTCTTTTGGGGAGCTTCTGAGTGATGTTGTTTTGAGATGGAGACCGGAGAGGAGAGGACTCCTTTTATACCCACTAGTATCGCGCTCACCAGCGGAGACGCTCCTTCCCCAAAAGTGCTGTAGGCTGCGTTGTACTCACGTTGGTATGTTGCGATGTTGTTTGGGAGGGAGACTTGAGAGAAGGCGCACGGACTGAACAAGATGGAGGGACTGAAAAAGATCGTTGAGGAAATGTGTGTCATGCGGCTAATGGCAATTTGACAAAGGCTGGAGATGAGTTTCGTACTGGGTTGAAAGTAGATCCGGATGGGAATGTGATGTTCAACCATTGAAACCTTCGGCAGCCTCTTAACATGGCCGCGGTACCCTTTGGTAGAAAAATCCGACAATTTGAGCGTAAATCTTGTCGCTCTTTGAATTGCCGTCAAGCTTCACTGGTTCTAACAAGGTAACTGGTGTCAAATTTTAGATAATTGCCGAGCTTCACCTACTCCCAAGAAGCAACGATAATTGCCAAAGCGGAGCCAGGAGGAATCTTGATCTCATCCAGCTTGAGCCTGGAGTCCACTTGTTGGAACAGCTTTGCCCAATCTTCTGCGTCCCTCTCTTTGCCATTTAGCCCTCCCATCATTGCAATATCGAAGAATCTATTCCTCAGGTGTTAGCCCAATGGCTGGAGCTTGATTATGATGCGTACCTCATCCGCTTTTGTTGAAACAGGCTGACAGCCCCAGGAGGCGGCAAGCACATATCGCTAACCACAATCTTCGCCCCTTTCTTCAAGGCCGGGGTCAGTGCCTTCAAGATTTTGGCAGCGTATTTGTCGGACCAGTCATGCAGAATCCAGCGAATCAAATATACATCCGCATCCTTGACAGGCTGCTCCGTGAAGAAGTCATGGACCATGAATTCGACGCCCTGTTCTTGAGGAGCCGTAGCAATCACCTCTGGAAGGTCCTGCACGATGTACTTCATTCCAGGATACTTCTTCACAATTTCTCTGCCAATGGTGCCATGCGAGCCGCCGACATCGACGATCTTGGCTTTCCCACCAGCGATGGACGCCCAGTCATAGCCGTCTACCAAATGCGAGGTGTTGAAGCTCGGCTCGGCGCGGAAGAACGTCATGGCGTCTGCAAAGCGCTTTGCGCGCGCTTCGTCTTTGCCGAAAGCTGTGAACATCGAGTCAGACGTGCGGAAATAGACGTTGAAGCCAGTCTCGTTGGGTTCTTGGGATAGAGGCCATCTTGAAATGGCTTCTGGGATATGTAGGATGGAAGGAATAAACTCCGTCGTGGCATTGAAGATCCAGGATCTAGAGATGTTTAGCATGTAACAAGGTTTCTCATATAGCGTGATGTGGTTGTAGTTGTATAAAAAATTTCTGAAGGAATACATACTGCAGCAAAGGGTTCTCGGCAATTGCCTTGGTGCCCGCAGTATGAGCAACCACGCCTGGGGAAGGCTCTTCGAACAATCGTTTCGTCATCCCAAAGCGCAGAATCCTCCTAACGGAGTCCTCGCTAAGACCACATTTCGCAGAGATCTCTTCAAACGAAGCTTGAGCGCCAACTGGGAAACTATTGGCGATGTTGAAGCGGGTAATGAGCTGTGAGGCCAGGGTTTCATTCTAAAATTCAAGCATTAACAGCGAACACTGGAGAGAAAGGTGCTCGTAACATACAACGGCAGTTGTGATTGACATCAAAGAGCCCAACGGTCCTAGCACTAGCATGTTCAGTTCGTCTGTTGCTTCGAGGATTGCACCTTGAGAAGTAATGATGGCTGGGGGAACAGCTGCTGGTGCTGAGAGATCCCAAGAAAGAGGTGCAAGATTGTTTGAGGAGTAATACTCGTCAATTTTAGATGTATGCTCCTGAATGATGGCGGCAAGCTCGGAGATCCTGCTGTTCTGGGCCATTCTCGATTATGATCAAGATCAAATATACAAATTTCGTGTCAAAGTTTGTCTGCGCTTTTGCGAGCAAACGGGGCTTTAAGACAACAATGATGGGTAAACTTGATGTGGAAGATAATCAGCATGGACATCTGGGAGACGGTCAGCTTACGCTTGGCATAGACTGCTTCATTGAAGTTTAGCCTAGGCATAAAATGAACTTGTTCGGTTCGTTAACCTTGACGAATCGTGTTTACTCTGCACGTTCTCGGCTGACTAAGGGAAATGCTTTCAAAAAGGCTTGCTTGTAGTTGATCAAAAGCACTGGGTTGGACTGGGGAGGTGAATACCATGTGAGTGCCATAATTGGTTGCCAACTAAGCAACATTGGCTCACATCATGAGTGAGAAGCATCGACAGGAATTTGGTCGAGTTCAGACGAGGACCTTGACGGTACCCTATGAATGAGAACCATCGTAGCACACCTCGGCCTAAGTTGCCAGCCTTGCTGGCCTTCAAGGCTGTGAGATCGATCGACTGTTGATCGCCTTTTAGTGACAGGATTGCCCTTTCTGGAGGCGCAAGATGGAGACGCTGTACCACCGTAGTGAATTTAAGACTGACTTGGCGATTCGCGTCCACGCAGAGTGGCGTGGCTGTGGCAGCCTCTGCCGAATGGAACCCAAGACATGGCGCCGGCCAATGGCGATTCGGCCGCTGTGCACCTGCAATTCTGAAACAACAAATATCCAAAGTTTGGAGTTGGTCGATGTTCGGCAGCTCAATCCGCTCAATCCGCTCCGTTACGTCGCCGTATGATGCAGCAAACGATCGTATGCCGCACAGCTGAGGCCCCTGCCGCTCATGAAACAGCAGTTTGGGGAAAGATCGGCTGATGGTTGGACAAGCTCCAAACTGCGGCGCGTTCACTGTTTGTTGGTCTCACCGAAAGGTAACCAACGACTCTCCTACTCTTTGCGACAACTCTCTTCGAGATCGACATCGTGATCACACTGTCTGCGAACAGGTATCGCGCTCGATAGCAATATGCAGAACCAACCTGGATATGGCACGCCGAACTCGTATTCTGGACAAAATCCGCACTTGGGAGGGGATCCAGCTCAAATGAATTCGCATCCAGGAGCCAACCCATATGCTGGAAGCCCGCCTCCTCAATATAGTGGCCAATTTCAGGGAGCTCCCTCTCCTCGACCGATATCAAATGTTGGAGGAAATGGATATCCTGGAGGAAACTCGTACTCCCAACCTCCACGACCTAATCCCTCCCCTCAACCAACTCAATCATATGGAGGAACCCCCAATTCTGGCGCGCATTTCGCAGTTGAGCTGCCTTCACAATGGGAGGGTGGTGGAAATGCTGAAGGACCGGCAAACACGCAATTGTAGGTGTCTGTTTGAGTTTGAAATTCATCCGCTGATTCTTGTAGTCGCCATGAACTCGCCGAACAGACTCTTCCTCAACAACTCCAGCAGAACGCATACTATGCGCCTCCAACATGGAGACAGATCTCGATAGCTACCGACAATGACTCTTTGTCATCCGGCTTTCCTTACAACCCACGACTTGTCGACTTGAGAATAACACCCGATCAATGGCGTCAATTCACAGGCGAGGTTGTTGCTGCAGCGAAGCTCACATTCACTGAAGACGCTGCAGCTTGGACGGCTGGTGTAGGATCAGGTATGGCTAGTTCGCCATTCCTGCTAGTCTTTGGACCCGTCGTCGGATACTCAGTGGGCAAATCAGTGCACAGAAAGACTGTCGTGAAGAAAGTAAAGGAGAAATTGGCGCAAGATGGCGAACTAAGAACAGTGCTACGAAGATGGAACGAGAGCCAATTTGCGGAAAGGGGCTTCCAGGCCTGGCTGGAACCTCCTACGGAATCCGGAGCAGTTCAGGTTGACGTTCCTCCTGGCACGAAACCCAAGGATATCGAGAGAGCTGCGAAGAAACAGGCAAAACGATTTAGGATCGTCTTGGTGCCCTATGATCCAAGAACTCCTCAGCCGGGTACCTGGAGCAACTCTCAGAGCCCCATTTCTCCGCAACAGGGTCAGAATTGGAGTCCAGTGCAGGCTTCTGATCCGCCCACGATCCAGCATCAAGGAAGTTGGGGATCTAATCAAAGCCATCAGAATCCAATCCCGATATCTGCTGGCTCTGAGATCAAGTACCCAACTATAACTCAGGAGCTACCTGCTGCGCCTACGGGGCCGTTCGTCGCGGAGCTTGAAGGTGGACACCCTCCAAAGTCTTGACGTGGGAAATCAAAGCCGCAGAAATGGTCAAGGATGGCATGATAAGCAGATCAGATAATATGCACTTCCTCAATTCTTGCGGCACAATCTTGATAGGGGCGAATGGCGTGGGAATTTGCAGGCACGAAAAGCACACGAACTGAGACGAACTTATGTACGAATATGGTAAGATACCCAGAGAATGCAAAAGCGATGAAGTAGCTTCCCAGCACGGTGTCCCTACATCCTTGATGATCAGTGTACCGTTTTCGGTTTGATTTTCCTCCCTACGGCCTATCCTAAAGCTTTCTCGTACTCCTGTGGTCCAGGGTACTACAACCGGAGAATATGCTACGATGAAGACCAGATCTGCCTTCAAGCCTTGCGCAATCTGATCAGATCCACATGCACATGGTCATCTCTTTGCGTAGCCCCTGTCTGCTCTGGAATTGGTCGGGATTGGCTCTCCTCTCGGTTCGCTCTTCATTCTGCCGAAACATACAGGCTCCCTTGGACTGCTATGAACTGTTCATCGGACGAGAGCGCCCGTCTCGGGGTCATTGCTGCAAGGTCCAGGTACAAATACCCCGTTTTTCCGGAATACTTTTTTCCGCCGCCTGTTCCCCAGATCTCGTTTCTCCCCGCAAATCAGCTTGGCAAAAAATAGACGTGGGGAGTGGTCCTTGTAAGGTTGGGGATCTATAAATCTATAGTTCAATTTCTTCCGTTTCTTCATTTCCTTGTGTCGTTGCATTGTTTCGGACTAACAGAATGCGTTTCTCTCCTCTTGTTCTTTTGGCAGCTTCTGCCTTCTCCACGATTTGCCTCGCTGGCAACGACCAAGATCACAATGGTAATTCTAATGGGCATGGAAGGTCTGACAACTCTGGATATCCAAATACTGGTCACCCACAGCCGGCATACACGAAGACTTGCGTTGTCAAGGGGTATGGAAACGGCACAGATGATGCTCCCGCCGTCATCCAGGCATTCAAGGACTGTGGCGAGAACGGCAGGATAGTCTTCCAGAACCAGACGTATTATATCAACTCAGTTATGAATACTACGAATCTTAAGAATGTCGAGATTGATCTTTGGGGGTATATGCTCGTATGTTGGCCTTCTCTCTACCTTCCACCTCCCTTCGAAATTCAATTTCAATCTCACATCCAAAAGTGGTCAACAAACATAACCTACTGGCTCGCCCACTCTATGCCCTGGGGCTACCAAAACCAATCCTCCGTCTGGTTCCTCGGAGGTGACAACGTCCACCTGCGCGGCCATGGCGTGGGAACTCTTGACGGCAACGGCCAAACCTGGTACAACTTCGTCAAAGGCGTCTCCAACTACCCTAACCGCCCTGGAGCATTGGCAATTCTGAACACAACCTCCTCATCCATCACCGGCATCCGCATGGTGCAATCACAAATGTGGACTCTGACCTTAATGCGCTGCAACGGTATGCTGATCCAAGACATCTATATTAACAGCAGTACCTCCAATGGCTATCCGGCCCGTAATACGGATGGCGTGGATACGGTATACTCGAATAATATACATTTTGATCGCATGATCATCAGTAATGGAGATGATTCGATCTCGTTGAAGGCGAACAGTACTAATATCCTGATCACGAATTCGACGTTTTATACTGGGCTGGGCGTGGCGTTGGGGAGTATTGGACAGTATTATGGGGTGTTTGAGAGGATTGAGAATGTGACGGCGAGGGATATCTTCTTTTCTAAAACGCTGCATGCGGGGTATGTGAAGACGTGGACTGGGCAGCAGGTTGGATATCCGCCGAATGGTGGAGGTGGTGGAATTGGTTGTGAGTCAATTATGTTGTTTGGGATAGACTCTAGTTGCTGACAAGATTATAGATGCAAAAAACATAACCTTCGAGAACTTCCAGGTCTCAGCCCTCAGCGGTCCAGCTTTCTCCATCACTCAGTGCACGACGTTCAGTGGTGTGGCCGGAGATTGTAATAGTATGACTCTGCCCTCCTTCCATCCATACGACCATACTGACATCTCTGTTCTAGGCTCCCTCTTCCAAATCGAAGATATCTACATTGATATGGTCAATGGCACGCTGGCAACGAATCCTGTTGGAAGCTTGGCCTGCAGCGGCGATACACCGTGCGAGAATATATCCGTTGCAAATGTGGATTTGACGGTTAACGGGACGGTGAGCACGGATTGGAGTTGTGCGCATGTGGGGAATCATACCGGGTTCTCTTGCTCTTAGACTTGGAGAAGAGAAATTTGAGTCTGCGGAGGGCTACGCGAGGACGTTTTGAATAATACAATCCAAGAGTTGTCAATCATATATCTTTGTGTGACAGTGAAGCGAAAAAAGGGAGCGGCTCTGGTTAGCAAGGCGGGCCTGAAGTCTGGTTCAGAGTGTAGATAGTTGCTTGCTTTATAGTAGAATTCGGAGCGCTAAGTTAGGACACTTTTTTGGGGCTAAGATCTTGTCTGAAGCTTGGACATCGGTGAGTCGACTGATGAAGGTAATAAAGTGAAATTTTCATTATCTTCCGTTGATCGATTTTGGAGGCACCTAAAACATCTTCCCACATTCCCACAAGCGAGCATTTTAAAGGCGGGGAGAGAGGCTAGATATTAATGCCTGAGGTATTAATAAATTTCGCGCTAAAAATATTGTCCACCTCGAGCTCCATCAACCTCCGATCCATCTTAAGCTACATTCAACGCCCAAATCTGCGACGACGAACCTTTACTTGCGGATATGACTCGAGCTCACTCCTAACATTAATTCGATGCAAAGATAACACCTCGAAACCTCCGCAGAACCTCAATTGACGCCCTGCGTCCTCCACCATGCCTCTCCTCACACCATCCCATCCCTCTCTCACACACCTGCGCAGCTTCACCTGCAGCGCACGCACCCTCGCAAAATCCACAAAGAAGCGCCTCGCCTTTGAGCACTCCAACGTGCCAGAATACCCTTATGGCCCCTCGCAAATCTACAAGCAATCCAATTTCGGTCTCTATGGGCTGCAGAAGATCCGCTTCGGGAATATGGTCTCTGAGAAGAACGAAATCAAGACGAGAAGATACTGGAGACCAAACGTGCATTTTAAGCGGCTATGGAGCGAGAGTCTGGGCGTGTTTGTGAGGGTCAGGATTACGACGAGGGTACTCAGGACGGTGGATAAGGTGGGTGGGTTGGATGAGTATTTGATGGGGGAGAAGGCACAACGGATAAAGGAGTTGGGGATGGGGGGGTGGAAGTTGAGGTGGAGGATCATGCAGACAGATACTATGAAGGAGAGGTTCAGGAGAGAGAGGGAGAAGTATGGACTGCCGCCTGTGCAGGAGGAATTGGTGGGTAGTGATGGATCAGCTGCCAGTGAGATGGAAGTTGCTGAGGAGATGAAACAGATTGATGAGGATTTGAGGTCAGAGACAGAGATTGAGATTGGTGAAGATGCGGGAGAAGCTGTGGACGAGGGGTTCATGAGGGAAGGTGAAGGGAGGCCGCAGAAGGTCTTGATATAAGATCGGAGGCCTGTGTATGATTATATTGTATTAATTTGTGTACATTGATGTCCGAGTAATCACGACGTCTTGGGACTTAATCATTCTCAGCCAAGTGGTTCATTGTCCCAAGGTACATGGTTCGCTTCTGTTTCATAGATTTGTACGGAACCTTGGTTTTTCGCGTCCATAAATTCCATTTTCTAGCTTGCTGGCTCATTCTGAAACTCGGCCCGCAGTTACTAGCTACCAGTCGCTCCAGACATCAGTATCGTCATCTTGCCAATAATTTCGAATAGGAAAAGACATTATTTTTGGACGCATGCCCGCCCACTCTCGTCCTCAATCAGCCAGTTATTTTTGAGGCATCGATTCGCCTTCGATAGATATCTATCTCTGGGTGCTGATCTATGATTCTGAGATTTATCCAGTCTTTTGGCCCTTATGTCAGTCCACAGCTCCTGGAAATCTATGCTTATTGCTCGAAGCTGCCACTCAGGTGGCATGTTTGCGCCCATTTGGATTGCCGATGCAAGTGCCGAGACTCTGTGAAGGTCGAGATACAAGCCTTGTAGCATTGCATTAGAGTTCTTCTCTATTTGATTTGCTGCTTCCAGACATGGAATATGATGACCGAGCCACACCTTGTGCTGGTGCTTCTCTCGACAGCCGTGCGGACACATACACGAGTAGTAGCTGAAGACAGCGTGAAGCATCTCATTTGCCAAGATGTCCATCAACCTCTTGACTACATCACGATTTCCATTATAAGAATTGAAGGTGTCTGCCAAGACTAGAGCGATGGGCAGGTGAGTTTCTGGATAGGATGTCTCGGATCAGATACCTCATGGATGGACGTCGAGCAGTATCCTCCCACCGGATATCGAAGCCGAAGGTTCTGATCTTGAAAGATTTCGAGCGAACAACACCCTGTTAAAATACAATTAAAGAAAAACCTTTCAAATTATTTGGGGAGACTGCGAGTCTGCCATTTAAGACTACCTAGGCACGATCATGTCCTGCCGTAGCTAGGTACTTCGGGGAAACCTCGCTTAACTCCCCTTTCCCTCAAAAATCCCCTTAAATACCAAAATTCTTCAAGCCATTAAAAAATCATCATGCCACGTCCTGCGCAAAAGAAAATTGCCAGAAGAGTGAATTTTAAAGTGTGTAATACACAGGTCGATATAACTCCTCGTTAAAAAAAAAAGAATTAGCAAAACTCAAACCAACTATATCAAGGCCGTGGGGAGAGCGGCACTCTTGAATAGTTGGTTCTCTAAACGTAGGTGAATACTTTTTAACGTGCAACACATACAAATCAATGTTCTAAAGACTCTCCGAACAGAGGACTTATTGTGAAGCGTAATGTTCTGAATTAGATATATATAGGTAATGTTGTGGGTGGGAGGGAACGCACGCCAGCAGAATTAGGCCAGGCGTAATAGAGGCAGTGCGTCATGAGACAAATAGCACTAACTCAATGCGAGAAGGTATATGTGGCGAGAAATGGTATTTGAGTATACTGCGTCAACTTGGTAGCTGGGGTCGTCGCTCAGTGTTCTTCCTTAGTAGTCGCCAGTTCATGGCTGACAAGTGATCAAGCTCTTCCTTGATCTGCAGATCTTCTATGCCGAGATCAACATCCAATCCTAAGAATTCTTGGTCATCCAATGCCTTTTGAGCGCTCCGAGCTATCTGAATCAAGTAATGACCGTGACAATAGCTACTTCTCATCCTATATTTCCACCAATCGAAGCCCCAAAGGTAGAGGAAAGGATGTATCATCTCGTGAACAAGGTCTCCCACACTTACCTTCGTTACTTCACCGGGAGACACTATGTGTCTTTGGCTGCGAATCTGGTAAAACAGTTGGATTCATCAGGAGTACGTCTCGAATACCAAGGTAGAAACCGTTCTGTCCGGCTCTTAGGAACTCCATATATCGTCAATCCGCTTCAATCTCCTACCAGTCTTGCACTAATGATCAATGTGACCCGGGAACTCAGACTGCCGAAGAAGAAGAGTTCGTTGAAGAGGTGGAAGTAAGCAGCGAGAACGTCTTTGACTCTTCGGTCCCGAGGAGGACCTTCCAAATCGAAGGACTCCTTGTCAGTCCTGAAGTGGTGCAAAGCTTGGGATTGAAGAGGGCTAAGGCAGTATTCCCGAAGACGAGAGAAGGCAACGACAAGATCTGCGAGGTGCTTCGGATCGTGTCGTCCACTAGTGAACACACCCTGGCTGCCTTTTGACAGTCCTTGTTCGCTGACTTGGAGATGGATTTGATGTGAAAATATCCGCATCAATTCTAAATCTTCTCTGATGCATTTAAGAAAGGATCGGAACCCCATCTTCATATTTGGTGGTATATATTATGAATGTTCAAGCTGAACAAGAGATAATAGATGTAAAAGATGTGAAGAGCATGGAGAAGCAGGCATGGAAATGCCATTATTGATAGGGAAACAAAAGCCATCAGGTGGGATACAATCACCAGTAATGTTGTCGTTCGTCCTTCGGTGAGAAAACTTGTGAACAAAGGTTGAACAAAAGACTTATCCACTTAGACTCTCAAAATGAGTCAATCTGAGCATGCTCGGCCAAAATGACTGACAATCGGACGTAGTGGTCGAAAGATGTGCGAATTGAGTCCTGAAATTGATAATGCGTCCCACGAAGGGACAAATATGTACGCGAAGCAAGTTCCAGGCCAAGAGCATGCATGCGATGCTCTTTCCGAATTGTGAAACCTTTTAAATGCGTGTAAATAACGCCATTAGCAACCACCAGCCAATCCTCAACTCCAGCCCCCTACTTGAATAGTCTTTAATGTCGTGGTATTGACGTTCGAAGCACCACTGACCCCACTCACGCAACTCATCTGGCTGCACTGGTCTTCCAAATTTCGCATGTCCACGGCACCAGCTTTTGTAGCATTCACGGCTGAGGCCCAAAGCATTCCAATAGCTGGTAGGACGGTACAGCAGCGGTTGAAATTGACTGCTGCAGTTGCATCATTGGTGGACATGGCTCCACTCTGAACAATATTCAAGTTGCTGACGACTTCCAAGCCATTAGCATTTTGAGTAATCGGGACACTGCAAACATACAGACTTACTACTTCCAAATTTGCCCATTAAGACTGTACCGGCGTTCTTTCCTTGAGTTGAAAGTCCTGTGGTTTTCATCAAGGTTGCCAGTTGAACTGGTTCATCTTTGGCAAACACGATGGCGGATTTTAGCTTGGTCTGGTTATTGGAATTGTTCAAATAGCCGTTGACAGTGTCGACAGAAGTCAGCCAGTTGACAATAGAGTTCTGGACATCTGCCATGGTCGGCGGCGTAGCAGGAGAAATCTTGCGTGGAGTAGCGACCTTCGCAGCACGAGTCGAAGTGGCTCGAAAGGTTGAGGTAGCTCGAGTAGTTGCTGAGAAAGCAGTGCCTACGAAGAGCAAGCAAATGCTCTTCGAAAGCTGCATCTTGAAAAAGATTGACGATGATGCAGAAAAGGAAAAGTCTAAGGAGTGACCATAGGAGAGCACACCAATTCAAGCTACCAGGTCCGAATCTGTCTATCAACGACAGAGTATATGAACATGAAAAATAACAAACTGCCAACGAAGGGTCGAGATTTCAGCCACCGAAGGGGATATGAACCATAAGTCCGTTTAGCTGGAGGCTAGCTTGGGAAAGTCGCCAAAGAGCTATCACCATCATCATTTTCTGCCTTGATGTTCTATGGATAAAGGCTTCTGGATAGGGCTGTGATGTTCAGCTAAGGGCCCACTTGACACGCCCTTCGCATGTTTAATCAGCAGATCTGGTCAGCCTTCGCAAGAACAAGCAACTGTTGGCCAAAGTTTGGTGAGGTGAGCCAAGCTGGGTGGAACACGAGAAGAAAAAGGAGGTACTTAAGGCTCGCAATACAGGCGTTTGTGCGGCTCACGGTTTCGAAACGAAACGGGGTTCCTGTGGATCAATCGATCGCCTGAGCGTAACCTTAAAACAGATCCCCCACAAATGTTAATGTTTGGAGGGCTGTTGACATCGCCTAAGAGTATATTAAATAGCTCCACCTCTCTACGCGCTGTGTGGCCTAGCTGAGTGTTACCAAATGATGCGGGAACATTCTCGCAACTGACAAGATGTATCAGAAAGGTATTGGATGGCAGAAGATGGCACCCGAGTACGAAGATCCTCTTTGGATTTAGTGAACTCTTCTATCAGAAAGAAGCATTGCTTTACTTCCACTCAAACATTTTCCGTAGAAGATCTCGAAGACCGAACCGAATGACCGACGAACGGAATAACAACAAGGCTGACGAATTGAACTGAGGCGAAGCAAGAAGTGGCTGAGCATATTGAAATCATTGTCTGCGATTGGAAGTCCGTATATCATGTCCTAATAGACCGACGTCATGTTTATCGAATGAACTCCCAGGCACTTTGAAGTGAGGCAACACGACTGGACTCTATTTACGCGAGTGGCGCGGATAGCGATTACAAAAAGCGTTGGGTAGCGATACGCGAGAACTTCATAGCGCTTTTTACACGGTCTGATGGACCTTAGATCTCGAAAGACAGCTTCGATTTACCTCTAATCACCCATACTATTCAATAGTTTCATCAAGAAGGTTCGAAGGATATGCTGAGAGATAATACGAGGGGACAGAAGGAGAAGAAGGATAAGAAGAGGAAGCGGGAGGAGGTAGAGGAGGAGGAGCAGGATGATGGTGGAAGTGGTCTCCGAATCAGCGAAAATCCACAACGTACCGGCGGCTATTATCGGGTCAAGGACGGAGTGTGTGGAATCCAGCTTAACAAAAACAGCCAAGCTGGTATACATATCACGACTGATCCGCCCATTAACATACCCCCTAGTGACAATGGATGGCAATACGTTCCTGTGACGGAGGGGGTTGAAATCTACGGACATGCTGTATTCTATCTGTGCTATTCTGCCTAACATCTCGGCGAGAGGTTGGGTGGGGCCGGGATTAACATTGTCCAGAAAGTTCGATGTCGATATGCCATCCCCCAAGTTGAGAAGTTCTTGTCATTATTTTCCCTCCAGGATTTTCCCTGGGCTTTTGCCTGCCAGAGATTTCCTTGGGATATTTCCCACATGGAATTTCCCACGCAAATCTACAAGAATCATTTGTGCTCGGTTTCCTCGATTGACTTCGACTGCAAATCCTGTTTTTTCATCATCTGTCTCTAGGTCTGCAGAATATCGACCCACTCAAAATATTTCCATCACAAATTGGAATATCGCTCCTGTCCAGAGGGGCATTATGCTTTGATGGATGTGGCTAATTATTCACTATGTAAGTTCATCGGAAGCACGAGTTTTGCGTGGCCTGTTTCGAGTTTGCACGTTCTTTTTGGTGCGATCCACTAGAAGCGTCTGGATAGCTAAATGATATGACTTCCGCGCACCCGTTGTGCTGTCTTCTAAATAGATAGATTGAAGAGTCGCATCTTGGTCGCGACTGAAATGGAGCCTAAAACGTCGCGTTTGGTTGTGTGGGTACCCCACCACTACAGTATATAAAGCATTTTCGTGTGAAGCCGTGTTGATCAGCCTGACCGGCCTAGGTGAAACTTCGCGCCCCATGACTTAAACCCCAAAGCATCACACCCAAACTCCCACGATTTACAACGTGCTAAACACCACCAAAACTCCCATGGTCTACGACGTGCAACAAACCTTGAACGCAATACACGGATTAATCTCCTATTAGCCTAGGTGGAACAGCGTTTTACTGATTGGTGAGCTGCCTCGTGACTTATTCCGGAATTCTGCCCGCGGTTGCTTGACTTCTAAGCACTTTCCATTTTCACTTCAAGAATCCCCTACAATTAGCACTGGCACACCGAGCTTTTCGACTTTGCTATCCTCTTTATTTCCCGACAGGCTTTCTCACTCCATTGAACAATGTTCCTCTGAATGTCAACTCCAACGACATGCACGATTTCCCCGACTCTACCTAGAACAAGTACAGCATTCTGGGCAGATGATTGTTACTCTGTTTTATACACTTGAATCTCATTGATTCTACTTGTGGTCATAGCAGAGAAATAAAGGGCATCTTCTCTCGTGCAGATGACACTCCCTGGATATCTCAAGGGATGCAGCTCGATATAACAAATTTAGACGAAAACTCGAGGTATCCAGACTGTTCTGGTTCCGCACGAACGCTTCTGTGTCTGCGAACATGTTGGTGAATGGGATGTGAAAGTTGACACACTTCAACCATATGCTACTAAAGGAGCCAATGGAAAGCCCAATAATTGTTCAGCACTCACAAGGCTGCCAGGAAAGCCTTCTGTATCTCCAGGATTCCCCCGCCAATTTGCGGCGGCACAGACACTCAATATCAAACACTTGATACTGCAGTTAGTGAGTCAGAAGAGTTGGAGAAGGGAAAAACAAATAAAGTACGGGGTAACGAGTGTTGCCTATCTTTAGCTGGAGAGGTAGAAAAACTCTCCGTTATTCCCGTCTTGTGGCTTTTTCCCATTCTCTGCCATTCCTCATATTCAGACGTTAAGTCACAATTTTCCATCATTCTCTTTGCTGTGAATTGAAGCTCCTAAGATTCCTTGTATCTCACCTGCCACGCATATCATCCCTTCGTGCACCCTATCTTTGAGCTGTTCAATCTTCCACAATTTCGCTCGACCCAAAAATGACCCTCCCACCAACCGCCCTCACAATCCTCTCCCACACCCTCACACCACCAGCCTCTCCCTCCTCTCGCACCCTCGGCTCGCTCTCCACTACCCTCCAACAAGCCGAACCTCACACCCTCAATCGTGCCACAAGCCTCTCCTTCAGCTTCAAGAATGGAGACCATGAAGTTTTCGTTGAGCGGCTTACACATCGAGATCTCGACGTCAGGGATGATGAGACTGTAATAGCGACGGTGGAAGAGGTACCCGGGTTCTCGGAGAGGGTCCCAGAAGGAGAGATGCAGGTGTCTATGTTTGTTTGGAAGGGCGAGAAATTGCTTGGCAGTTGGGATGTTGGGAAGATTTGAAGGATGGGATTTATGATATATTGCCCCTTTAGCGCGATATCCAATGTAAGCTTATTTTAACGTCTTATGCAATAAAGAACGGTTTACTCCTTCCAATCAAGTCTGGTCTCAAAGCTCACCGCCTGAAATACATTCATCAGATTCACACGAGTACTAGAAAATTTGAGGTCGTCGTGATATAAACAATTGTTTCTCCATCAAATCTGGAGATATCAACTTGATTCTTTTTTTAAACGAATGCGCTTGCTCGGCTCTATAATTCTATGCCAGGGCAATCGAATGCGATCATAAGCGCAGGCGTTATTGAGATATACTTTATTTTGAAAGAGTTTTAGGGTCTAGCATCATGAGTTGAAAATATACTGCCAACTTTAGTGTGGGGAGATCGGATGACGGCACAAAGAGGCAGAGCGGTGGATATCAAGAGACGGAAAAGTCTTGAGATATCCAGGCAGTATTAACGTAAACAGCCCTGAATGAATCGAAAGGACTGATCTTTGCGACTTGAGAATGTACTTGAGCCAATTGGCGATTCGAGATGCAGCTTTCGCAGTACATCTGGATTCAGAACCTCACTTACTGGCTGCTACGAGCTAGCCGTACTCTTATCTCTGCGCCGCATCCAGTTCAGTGAGATTTTTATCAATTATCTATTATGCAAATTTAGATGCAGTAACTGTTCCTGTTGCCTATGCTTAAATTTTAGCACATCCACTTAAGAGAAAGCAAAGGCGAATGTACCGAATATGATTAAGGCGCTTGAAAATACCTCATTGCACACCTAAGAGATAACACGATAGGTAGAGGTGGGTACGCTATTGGCTGCTTAAGAATAAGCACGAATACTAGGTTCTCATACGCCATTGGCTAAGAAGAATACTTAGAGACGGTATATTGCATTACTCCTGCTTCATCATAACCGCTTGAGAGTTAACGGCAGGGACTTCTCATTTTACACTATTTGACTGATTTATATGATGCAACGACTGGATAGGAAGTAAAGGGGAAAGATAATTCAACTATGTACTAGAAGTAAGAACCAAACCATGCAATGCCAAATGTCATGACTTTCCATCCCTCACGCTCATTTCCCGTTTCTTTCTCCATTTATCTACATTGGTGATCTCTCCTCCTTTTTCTTCAACACTTACAGCCTCACTCTGCTCCTTGCTAAACTCGCTCTTATGCAACTTCATCTTCCTCCTCGATTACACACAGAGCTGCTACTGCCAAGTGTTGCTGACGGTAACGGCTGTAGCACAAGTAGCCGGGACAGTGTAAGTATGGTTAGGACTGTTCAGATTAGCTTCAAATCAACCAGTCACCCCTTTAGAACGGAACTTACTCTGCTTCCCATGTCACAGTCCCATCACTAGCAACATTGATATACTTGTACTGGATCACCGTGCCAGCCGCAAAGCTGATCGTAGCATCCCACAAATTATCAGAAGACGTGTAATCACTCGCCGACATAGCATACGCGTTAGATGTATCCCAATCTCCCAGGATCGAAACATCACCAGCGATCTTGATAGTCTCACCATAGGTAGTGGTGACGATCTCGTCGAAGGTCACTGCGACAGAGGTAGCTGCTACGCAAGACGAAGAAGTCGATGATCTTGCAGAACTAGTGGTCGTGGTCGAAGTTGTGGAGCCTGTGCCGGTTGTGGTTGCTGAGGACGTGGTCGTTGTTCCTGTGCTGCCGGAGATGGGAGTTTGGGATGAGGGCCAGGTGCCAGTAGATGCGGTGGAATATGTGCCGATTGCTGAGGTGGATGAGCAGACTGATGGGACGCTGGAAGCAGATGACTCTCCCCAGGAATAAGGAACGACACCGGCTCGGCGAGCTGCTGCTGTCAGGAAGGCAGCGTAGGACCAGGTGAGATCGTATGCTGAGAGCGGCACTCCAGATGATCGTGAGAACTGCTCAGATAGAGATCCGTTGGACTGAGCATAGGTGGCGACAATATTGACGTAGCCATCAGCGTAAGTGCTGACGGCATTGTAGAGAGTAGTGTAAGTAGTCGTCGAGGAGGCGTAAGTACCAGCAGTTATAGACGAGTCGAAGTCTTGGAAGAAAGCCAGAGAGACAGACGTGACGGTGATAGATCCCTGTCTGTTCCAGGTATAGAGCGCATCATAAAGTTGCTCCGCAGCCGCCAAGGTATTCAAGTACCAGGGGTTGCCTCCTTGGTAAGTGTCTTCTGGGTATCTGCCAACAGCAACGGCAGTTCCTTCAGCGATACCAGAGTTGATGGTATAGATGGAGCGGAATGAGTCAGTGACGACTTTATGATTGGCCAAAGCACGATCAGAGCATGGCTGGAAGGTAGATTCATCGCATCCTCCAGCAGGGTCGAATTGATGAATGGCGCCAAGGAGAGTGTTGGCATCTTTTCCAGTACGTCCATTATTCTCGTTGATGTTGGCAATGATGTATCCTGAAGAAGAGGACCAGAAGCTTTGGAGGAAACACAGAACTTGAGGTGCTTGAGAGTCGCAGTAGGTACAAGACTTTCCGAGAAGACTAGCTAGAGCACTGCCTTCGACGAGAGCGCGGTGCTGGGCGGCAACTGTGAAGAAGGAAGATCCGTCAACTTCTTCCCAGAGATCATAGCCTGTCTCATTCCTTTTGATTTCGTTAGTAAACAAATCATCGAATTAGATAGTATTTCTTACCAGTATTGAGTCACGTAAGACAGATCATTCTGAATGATTGGCCAGACCAGGGAACTGGCAGTCGAAGAGTACCCATTGCTGATGAGCCACTTGGAGTACGTGATGAGTGCAGTTGCGCGAAGTGCTGGTCCATCTCTTTGAGGTCGACCCCAAGATCCAGTGAAAGCAGACTCATCAACGTTGAATTTTGGTTCGCCAAGACCGCCGCTTGAGAGGCCTCCCGAAGGGTTGGAAACAGTCTGGAGGTAGGCTTGGGCATTGATGTAGTTCTCAATCTCGGTCTGCAGAGATGCGGAGTAGCTATTGATGAACGTATCAACAATGCACTTGAAAGTCAAGGCGGAGTCACGGGTCCATGTGTAGAAGTCTGTTGAAGGTTAATATGTGGTGCCGTGACGCACACTAGGAAATATGTTGACAATATCTCAAGCTCAGAATCCGGTACAGGTCAAATAATGAAAACCTTGTTGGGCATCTCGTCAAGAAAGTAGTCCAATTAACTGTCTTCTTTGGACTTGAGGAAAATAGAATACTCACAATCGGGATTGGTCTTATCCGGAGATGCAACCACAATACCCGATGCCGCACCGGAAGCACATGCACCCGCAGACCCTATGTTGCACAACATATCGGCAAGGGCGATTGGACTCTCGGTAGCGATGAATGAGTCCACCGACCTTTTCAGGAGCGCAGCTTCACGCTCCTTCACTCGGCTCGGATCAGGCAAGGACAAAACGGCTTGGATGGCAAGACTGCCAACCGCCAGTAAAGACGCAAACGAATGCATGATGGGCTGAGAAACCAAAGAGGAGATGTTGAAGCAAGCCGAGAGGATGAGCGAGGAAAGGGAAGAGGATGGAATATCCATCTTGACTTTATATCTGCAATTTCTTCATCGAGGTCTAGATACCAGGCCGACAATCTGAACTGGTGACCTGGGAGTATGGCCGATGGCGCCGTGTCTATTCACATCGTCTGCATAGAAGAATTCACGAATCTCCCCTGGCGTGAGTGTGAGCCGTGACTCCTGCAGGACGATGACGATCAGATTTCTGTATGTAGAAGGCCTCTCCGAATAGTGAAAAAAGTCTGATGCCTTCCAGCCTTGGCCAGGTACGACGGCAAGTAGCGTGCGGATGATTCGGCGAGAAAAGCAGGTCCTTCATGGGAGGACGTTAGGGGAGGCTGTTATCGTAGTCGCATTCGGTAGTCAGTCCCGAAAAGGCGTGACCAGTCTCCGGTTTTTAGATGTCGATGCGGCAGGGAAAGATGGGTGGGGATCAACGAATGATTGGCGGTATTTACAGATGCCCGAAAAATAGAGTACGAAGTAGACCTCGTTTAGAGCAAAAGCAGCTGTTTGTTTCAGGCTCTGAGCACAAGCGCATCTCAAGGTTCTGACCCCGCAGCATTGCATCTCGCGGACCCCGCAACCGCACCCTTCTTATCGGTCCGTCCCTGAATTGAATTTTGTACAACACCCCAGACTTTGGCACGTTCTCACCTGGCACTTAGTATGTGAAGGGCTCTATTGGGGCAAGACAACCGAATAGCAGGCCGTTACCGAACTTCATCAGCCGCGTGGGGAGTACACAGCCACTCCAACTTGCTATTCTCTCAGGTGTTGAATGTTCTGGAAAAAAGTTCACTCCGAGGAACGTCCGGTTTCTTTCTGAAAAGATGGTGTATATCATCATGGGTCAATCCCATATGTACTGTTCCCCGCACACGGTACACTTATTGCATTGATCTGCGGCCCAAAGGGTTGTCCATCATGTCCGGGAGGTGCCGCTGTCACTTGTCACGTCGCTTAGCTGACATCGAAGCTTGCCTTCCAAGGTACTTTTCAGCTGACCCCTATATCAAAGATGTTAGTAGCTCATGAACGAGGTTCATGGTGGAGCCAAACCAGTCTTTTTCTCTCAAAAAGCCTTCCTACAGCGTATCTGTTTCGCCGAAGACCTGTACTTGCCCCGGAAAGCTCGAGCTGCCTTACCAGAAATGAGATGGAAAGGTAAGCTGGGAGTTGGTGAAAGCCTGAGCAAGGTCGAATTCCAAAATAATCTAGCATATCATGGCAGGGCACGGTCAGATAGAACTTGAGTAACGAACGAGGACAATTATATATTGATAGACTGATGCTAGCTAAAGTTCCCCGTAGGAGTCAACTTCAAAAGATCACAGCGTGATTTGGCATGCTGTCTATATTCCCCAATTGTAAGAAAACCTCTCGAAACTGGTAAGATGGGATGAAGGCTCGGTAAGGCCAAGACAGGATAGAGGCTTGCGTGATTCGAGAATTGATAAAGGCGACTTGCACAGACCGCAACAGCATCGAGTAGCTTCATGCAGAGAACAAAATTTGCATGCTGGAAAGGCCAAGACAAGCAGACAATCTCATCGGCCTTTCTGACATTGAAGTACCTCTATCATGTATGAAGGCTTGCAAAGAGTCCGTCTTCGTTTCAAAACGCAAATAGCAACCCACCTCTGAGAATAGATCTTGACAAAGCCGTGGCGCGTTCAGTGACTAGGTACTCAGCCAGGTATGTCCCATGTATCCAATTCGCAGATGACATATCAGCTCCTGTGGCTTCCAAGCGTCCGCAGTCGCGCCGGTGGACTTCCGTCATCGACCATAGGCTGTTTCCCTCGGTTTCCCCAATTCGTCATTATGTAGGCAGGTTACGGTTTTTCTTCGACATCACAGGCCGACGGCCATCGGCAAAGAGGTGGAATGTAACGCCTTCAGTACACTCATCCACCGAGTTCAAGCCTGTTACAGCGAACTCAGGCTTCATAAGGACCGATTTCTCTAAGATTTGTCGATCGGATGATTGACACCATAAAATACCGGTAAGGTTGATGGCTCCATAGGTCGATCGAGCTGCCTCAGCAGTCAACCTTACAACACATCCGCAAGCAGAGGTTGAAGGGATCACTGGACACAAATCTATGGTTGTAAAGAGGAAAAGAGGAAGAGCCTCGCGAAAAGAAAGAATTTAATAATTTTCTGGAGCCCGCTACGCTGTGCTGGGTTAGTAAGGCGGCCGCTAGCGTATATTTCTTTGACTAGAGCCACTTCTAGAATTCTACACTTGATATCTTCAACATCTGCAACTCCACGCTGAACGCGACAATATTCAATCATGGCGGACACAATCTCTATCGAGGAGACGAATAGGATCCGCGTGTCTCTGGGCATGAAACCCTTACCTGTGCCTGGAGCAGCAGGACCTGTTTTCAAGGAGGCACCAGCGGCATCGGTTGAGGAGGCAGGCAGCACCCTCGAGTCGCGACAAGCTGAAGGTTTCGACAATTATCGCAAACTCCAAGAAGCTGAAGAGGCAAAGAAGAAGCGCGAAGCAAAGGCCGAAGCTATCAAGAAAGCACGAGATGCCGCCAAGCGATTTGCGAAACTCGAGGGAAAGGGCCTTGCTGATGACGACGAGGAACTGGACACCAAACAATGGCTTATAAAGCAGAAGAAGCGACAAAAGGAGATCGAGAAGGCACGGAAGAAGGAACAAGAGCTTCTTGAGGCCGAAAGAGCTGCAGAGTACACTGCGAAAAACTTGGCTGGAGTCAAAGTTGGACACGAATTCGACACCTTTGAGGAAGGCGAGGAGCAAGTCTTGACGTTGAAGGACACCACTATCGACGAGAATGAGGAGGAGGGCGACGAACTCGAGAACTTGGACCTTCGCGAGAGGGAGAAACTCAAGGAGAAGTTGGAGCTCAAGAAGAAAAAGCCTGTCTACAATCCTAACGACATCGATGACGAAACTGGCGAGAAAAGTATCCTGGCACACTACGATGAAGAGATCGATGGCAAGAGCAAGAAGGGCAAGCGATTCACACTCGATGGCATGGGCAGCACCGCAGAGGCCATCGCAGAAGGCACGTCTTTGCAGAAGATGAAGCCCAAGGCTATCAGCCTAGATATCTTGAGTAAGTCATCCCACGCTGGATGGATGTTCAGTGCTAATGTATTTACAGAGGATGAACCCAAGTCGGATTATCTCGATATATCGGAGATCAAGATCAAGAAGCCCAAGAAAAAGAAAGCCAAGTCGACCCGCCAGAGAGCAGTGGATGAGGACGACATTTTCCCGGAGGTCGAACAGCCCGAGGACCAGAATGGCATGGATATCGATCAACCAGTTACCAAGAAGAGAACCTATGAGGATATGTCGTTCGTCGATGATGATGATCTACAGGCATCTCTTGCTGCACAGCGAAGAAATGCCCTTAAAAAGCGTGTGAAATTAAGACCCGAGGAGATAGCCCAACGCCTTCGGGAAGAGGCTTCAGCTACTCCTGCAGCAGAGAATGAGGAGGAGCATGAAGGTGGTCTAGTCATCGATGAGACATCCGAGTTCGTTGCCAATCTACAGAAGCCAACGGCACCCGAGCGAAACAGACGATCAACCTCTCGACCAGCTGAGGCTGTCACAGCTATGGGCGACTCTGACGAAGATGGAGATGTTAACATGGAGCAATCGTATGCAGATATCGAAGACGAAGAAGATCGCCTAGCTCGACTGAAGAGAGAGGAGTCTGCAACCGAGGATATCACTGCCACTGGACTAGAAGAGGAAGCTACCCTTGATAGAGGCCTCGGATCTACCCTAAAGCTGTTGAAGGAGCGAGGCATCATTAAAACAGCAGAGTCCGGTGATCTCAATGCTATCTTCCGACAGAAGCAACTGTTCTTGGCCGAGAAGCAGAGGAAGGAGGAAGAGGCAGAGCGTAAGGCGAAATTCCAGAGGGAGCGAGACCGTCAAACGGGCAAACTCGATCGGATGTCCGCACGTGAGAAGGAGGAATATGCTCGACAACAGAACACTTACCGTGATCAACAAGAGTCTCGTCAGCTCGCCGAGCATTTCAGCAAGGAGTACAAGCCTAATGTCGAGCTCAAGTATATTGATGATTTCGGCCGCAGCATGAACCAGAAGGAGGCCTTTAAACATCTCTCGCACCAGTTCCACGGAAAAGGAAGCGGAAAGCAGAAGACTGAGAAGATGCTAAAGAAGATTGAAGATGAGAAGCGAAAGGAGTCTCAGAGTGCATTGGATGGAAGCCAAATGGGTGGGATGAGCAACGCCACTGCACAGCAGCGAAAGAAGCAGAGACAGGCTGGTGTCAGACTGGCTTGATTGGGACGGCATCTGTTGGAGTTCATATGGGCAAAAGGTGCAACCTCCTTACACTTGTACCTAGACTTATTCAATGCTGACAAAACTTGAAAAGAAGCCATTATGCCTGGCCCTCGGATTCAAAGGTGAGTCTGCCCCTCTTATAGTAGACTTGAACAAAAGGTAGGTCTGGGGTAGCAGGTTATCCTACCTTGGCATTTCTTTCAGCGATGAAATCTGTGCTGTTAGTATGATTTTTGCCAAATCCAAGTGCTGAAACAAGCTGGTGGGGGGGCGTAAAAATCTGTATCATTACCATGCAACCCGTACTTCTGCTTCAGAGGCAAAACACAGGGGTCACCTGGCCGAAGGTTCATCAAGCTTAGTAGTATCTCCCGTTTCGAAAAACCATCCCTAAGCGAACTTGGATGGGATTTGAACGATAAGCTAGGTAACTATAGGACCGCGCCGGGCTAGTTAGTACTTGCATACAGCTCTATATTTCTAGAGCCCCATGTAAATATATTCGGTGCTCCGAGCTATAGTCCATCTACTAGACAATGATCCGAATACCGATCTATCTGTGCTATCGTCTGATGTGTTCTGCCAATTTCTCACCGTCTGATGATTGCTGGTTGCTTGCTTTTGTTTCACGTGCTACTGTACAACTCGGACGTTTGAGGGTTATTCTGGAACATCAAAGCCCTATAACTTCGTACTGTGCCAAGATACACAAACTCTTCCTGAGTGCCGAGTTGAACTCAATCTGCATCCTGTTCTCTACTGCCGCATGTGCATGATTGTTGTTACCATTTGCAGTTGCACTGGCCAACCATACGCCGATAGAAGGGCGGCACTGAAATATCGGGTCATCCTTCATATCTATCTTCGCGAAAATGCCCTTCTGGTATTTTAGCATTTCATACTTGATCTCGACGCCGGTCTTGCCCTTGGCCTCGTCCAGATCATTTAGAAGTTTCTTTTCATTCTGGAATATTTGGCTCTAAAATGGACTTTTGCAAAGCCCTTCTCATATATTGCCGCATTTATGTCTATCAAAGGCCAATTCGGCATTAGAGTACAGAACGTTGTAGGTGCATGATCGCTTCCGCTGTACTTGTACTCATAAAGCAATCACCCTATAAATCTAACACAAAACTTCGATGCTACCTAAATAATCTTCCAAACTGGATCCCATTGCTATGGCAAACAGTAAAAAGTTGCAAAGACCTATCAAAGGAAAAGAAATATGTTTAGACTTATGGCTTTTACACTGGCAGAATAGTCCATCATGAGCGGTAGTTCCCATTATGCTATACATAAGTATAGATTGGATCCTATACAGGTAATGATAGCTAGCAACAACACTTGCCTGATCATCACATGACCCTATTCTTTGAAAACGTCCATCTGTCTAGACATTTGCTGCAAAGTGCCAACTTTCCCAAGTGGGCAATTACGAAGCTTGGGTCCTTCCTAAAGCGGCACAAAATGGACCGAGATTTACCCCTTTTGTCTAGCGTGGTGTATCCATTGCTTGTTTTTGAGGCTTGGCATCCCGCTTCCACCAACCTACCATCTTTTGTCATTTCAGTCCGGTTCCCCGACACCTCAAGATATTGTCTGAACGTGAGCGACTGAGTCTCTATCTTCAATATTCACTTGTTGTCAAGATATTCTACATCTTGTCAACATCCTCCTTCTTTGTCACCAGCCTACTACTATCATCCTGGAGCCCTGCTTTGGGATCTTTTACCTGTAAGACTCCCTGCTAGACTTGATTGTGGCTTTCTTAACATGTTGCTATTAGTCAGAGTCAGCGCTTTCTGGTTAGAAAACTTCACAAAGCCATCTGCCTAAGCACATCCGACTGGGCTCAATGTCTGCTTACGTTGAAACCCCCGAATCCCAAGGTATGTCATTCAGCACTAATTCTTCTCGAATCGAAGGCACGTTTACTAACGCTTCAAGTGCAAGACTTGCCATCGGGTACTCAAAATGGCGAAGTCAACCTCCTAGTTGCCGAGATGCAGTTCTATGGCAACACAACCGATGGAGAGGAACCTTATACCAATGTCTCCCCGACCACCGGCTTGTACACAAGCAACGTCACAACCATCAAGAAGTCCATCACTATTACCGACATTCGTGGTATGGAGTCCCGATTTAATCTCGATGAACACGCTTTCATGGTCGTCCAAGATACCCCGGATCATGGTCGCGAGTTCTTTGACGACGACAGGAAAGTCAAGGAAGTCTTTTACCCGGAGATCGAGGCAATACTGCTGAATGTCGTCCCTGGTGCAAAGAAAATTAAGCTCTTCGGTGAGCGTATTCGCACCAAGGCCGGTCGTCAACCAGCCGACACTGCGCACATCGACCAAACCTCAGACGCCGCTATGGGCTATGTCGAACGTCTTCTCTCTTCCGAGGAAGTTACCGAGATCAAGGAGAACAACACTCGTGTTCGCATCGTCAACTTCTGGACCCCAATCAATGGAAAGATCGAGACTTGGCCCTTGGCGGTTGCTACTAGCGATAGTGTCAAAGACGATGACCTCGTCACCACCAAGTTGATCTACCCGCAGATGACCACGATTTTCTACGGTGTTAAGTACAATGAGGGACAGAATTGGTGCTATTGGTCTGGTATGGAGAGTAATGAGGCTTTGATCATCCAGATGTATGATAGCGAGAACGGTGCTCGAGTTGCTCACTGCGCAGTTCCTGGCCAGGGTACTGCAAAGAGCAAGCATCGCGAGAGCATTGAAGTTAGAGCCTTGGTCTTCGGATAAGGTCTCGATCCTTACGAATTACGATACAAGTTGATTGTGGTCTGATAGGCGTTTGCTGGACACATAGCGATGGGAGTTCATTGGCGTCAATGGGTAACGGTTATTTGCTATCAAACGCATGAAATGGCATAATCTGGCACCAATCGGGAGTGTCTACTTGCTATTTAAGAAATAAATGGCATTCGCTGGCTAAATTATCTCTGCTCCCATGATACCTCTGATCTCTCGATATTTCTGCCTCTTGCTTGATGCGTCAATACTTCTTTCGTATTACACCACAATACAGAACAAACTGTCTCCTTCCGAGCCTTGATCTCCAGATAACTTGGACCTCTAGGCAACTTTGGCTCCTGGATACTTTTGATCCCTGGACACATTTGTTACGATACACATTGCTTCTAGATATTCTATTGCTACTAAGTCAATCTTTCATTACCATACATCCAATACTAATCTGACTACTCCGGAACCACATCCCCAACCCCAGCCCACCACTCACACCTTCCTCCTCTCCCACCCTCCCACGTCCACGCATCCACAATCGCCAAATTAGCCCTCAATCCCGGCTCCTGATACTGCGTAACATTAACCGTCGTCCCGTCCGCCGCACTCCATTTAATCAGCGTCGGCACTCCTCCCGTCATATTAAGATTCAGCATCTTATAACTTTCCCCTCCATCACCATTCCCTCCTTCCCACTCTGGCCAATTCCCGTTCTCCGCAGCTACTAAGTTATCTCCTGTACTCGTGCCATTGGCATATGTGGTTATGTTTTTGATGACAGCGGAAGGAAGTGTGGGATCATTGTACATTATGAACCGGCCCCAGATTTCTTGGACTGCGGTCCGGAAACCGGGAGAAAGTGTCCCGTAGCCCAGAGCTTCGCGATTAATAGCATAATAAGCATCAAGATCAGCACCGTGCTCGGAGGGTGGGACGCTGTATTGATATTTCCAGGATTGCTTTGGTCCTCCACTTCCTCCTCCTCCATTGTTGCTGCCGTCACTGTCTCTTATCCTCAAACTTCTTGTCTTGGACTTCGTTTTGTAGGATGAGTGCTCCGAGTAAGCACTTGCGAGCCAGTAGCTCGGACAAACGAATGTGGTTTCGGCGTATAGGTTATTAGCTCGCTGTTGCTGTCCGATGCCAAACTCGGATTGATTAAGCGCTGTGGGGCCAGTGTTTCCAAGTGTGCTGAAGAGAGGACCAGGGACAATTGGAGGAATGGCGTAGATGCTTGCGAGTTCGGAGAGAGTCTTGTTGTCCATGAGTGGGAAAAGGGTTGTAACCCAGATGTTGAAGTCAGAGGCGGTCGTGATGCTTTGGGGCACGAAACCTGGGCCTTCGTCTGCGTTGTTCTGCATTTGTCAGTACTATACTCAGATGTAGGGGAATTTGGGAGGAGCTTACTCCCGACAGTACTCTCAACCCATTAACCTCCCCAGCCAACAACTGCTCACTCGGCCTCTTCTGCAGAAACTCCCCATCCGTCACCGGCAGGAAAGCCCACTGTCCATACTTACCCCCCGCACTCACATACGCACTCGCATTCTGCAGCGTAGTCGTATCCGCCTCCTGCAAACACTCAAAGATCGTCCTACTCACCGTATCAACGGCTTGATCAAAACACCCTGCTGCTCGCGCAAAAAGATAATAACTCTGCGCAGGCGCGAAATCATTATAATCCCATTGCATGGGCAAGTACGGACTATTCACAATAGCATTAGAGAAGTACTGTGTTCCTTGGGTTCCACCGTAAGCCATAGCTTGCAGCATGACCGCTCCGCCGCCAGCACTTTCTCCGCTGATAGTGACGCGCGTGGGATCGCCGCCGAATTTGGAGATGTGGGATTGGACCCATTGGAGGGAGAAGTGCATGTCGTATAGGCCGGCATTAGGGACGCCGTAGTGGGAGAGCTCAGCGGAGGAGAGGAAGCCGAAGGCACCGAGGCGGTATTGGATTATGACGAGGAGGAAACCGTGGGAGTTAGTCATGATGAGTTCGGAGAGGTCGTTGTTGCCTTGTCCTGTGCCGTAGCCGCCGCCATCTGCAACCAGACTTTAGTATTCGCTCGGGGAGGAAGGACTTGTATGGAACTCACGAATCCAAACGAGGACTGGCAGGTTGGTTGAATTTTCGGGCGAGAATACAGACAGAAAGAGGCAGTCTTCGTTGCCAAGCCCGGATGAATTAAAGTTGTAGTTGCTGGGCCTTGGTGGCATTAGCAGAGCACCGTTTTGAGGGAATACAGCCAATACATTGGAGCGTCAGCGCTCTGCGGACATCTTGAAGGATATGCTATTGCGGGAATAGTCGCAGTTCTATTTACAGCTGGAGCTTGTGGTTTCTGCCAACGGAGGGTTCCTGTTGGTGGAGCTGCGTAGCGAATTCTACGTGTCTTAGCAGGAACACTCGGACGTTAGAAACACTTAAGAGTATAGACATACCCTTTGTAGATATTCAATTGCGAAGTTGCATTGTAGTAACCTTGATATATGCCATATCCAATATCCACAGCAGGTGCTGGCACAGTAGTGCTACTTTGCCTGCTTTCGAGCTTGGCTTGGGTGAAAAGTGCCAGACA
Organism: Cairneyella variabilis; assembly: GCA_001625345.1. Lineage (NCBI taxonomy): Eukaryota > Fungi > Ascomycota > Leotiomycetes > Helotiales > Cairneyella > Cairneyella variabilis. The sequence goes on along the minus strand of AYLM01000016.1, from coordinate 43,445 downwards.
GGCGAGGAAGCATATTGAGAACTTCATTTCTACTTCTACTAGAGCCTCAGAATGAACAAAATGGATCAATGAGAGAAGACAAGCAAGCTGCAAATTTTAAGATGGAGAAGAGGAAGATATAAGAAACAAAAGCTTCACTATCATTTTGCCTGATTTCCACTCTGCACACAACGTGCAAGTGCACAGATGATCAACTACATCATCGCTAAGAAGCACTTTTCCAGCTCGTTCGGACAAGAGGATATTGACTTCAAAATATTTTGAGTGGAATTCTAGGACGGAGAAATTAAAAATAATTAGGCTCGCTATATTTTGCCCCGAAGCTTGAGCTTGTGCATGGCGGGGTTGAGAATGAAAAAGGCGGGGTAGCAAGCGAGCCCCTGATTCAGTGAAGAAAGATTGACTTTGAAGGTATAGAGGTACAGGGATAAGGCGGCATAAAAACCGAAAGACTCAGGGCTGAGAACTGGGTTATGGCTCAATAGGACCTTGGTAGTCTAGTGACAATTTTGAGAATGGTAACAGCTAATCCGGCCTAGATACGCAATTGATTTGATCACGTGCCTTAATATTCCGAGTTTTCGTGTGCGAGGTAAAATGTCTGGGGGAGCCCTTGGCTTATATACTCCTGCGACATGCGACAAAAAAGTTTTCATACTCTCAGACTATGTCATAGTGCTAAGGCCGATGCTGCATGCGGTTACGCTAAAGGCTTCGCTTGTCCAATCTTCCTGTTTACCTAGGTATTCGTCATGAGTTCGAGCTATACCTCAGTGGGTTGCGTTAAGGCCTTGAGTATTCAATAAAGTGTAGAAGGCGTGCACTATGGAAGAACACATGCTTAAGTTCCTACATTGCTAGCTATTTTAGGACTTGCTATTTAGCATTTGACAACAACATTGAGAGAGTGGAGCAGATTCTGGATGTAAATGCCAGACAGGTTGATCATAAATTCTTCTAGAGTCTAGTTCTATTTCACTATCCGAAATTTTGAAAGGTCTAGGTGCTCACTCGGATCTCGTACAGGATGACAAGGGCAGAAAATAGAAATACAATACTTGAAACAAGACCAGTGTGCCCATAAGCAAGCGAAATCTAGCCGAGCCCCTGAATCTGCCCTAGATTTCAAGCTCATCATACAAGTCCCACAAACAGAGTCGCCAGCCCGACAAATCCCAGCATCCCGAAGCCCACCCCCAAACCACTCACCCCAGCGGCCTTATCCGCCACCGTAATGTTCCTGCTTCCCGGCTGGGTATTGTTACCAGGTAAGCACAGCACCCTCGTATCCGCCCATCCTCCCCCTTCAACAATCTCCCCCGTAATATTCGACGCATCTTTCACTAAATAAAAAGTAAGTCAGCAATTGCCTTTTCGGGCCATTCTCAAAGCACGGACGGCTGCAAGGAATGAGTAGATCTTGCTCATTTAGTCGAGCTTTTGGAGCGAGAGGTAAAACCAGTCGAGATAGAGAAGCGCGAAATCAAATCAATAAACATTTTAAGCTTACACCAAGCAACCACAACAACCGGCTGCGGAATCCTAATCGCGCGATCATAAAACGTATAATTCTCCACGCTCGTATGGCCATCCTGTCCATAACTAATAAAAGCCCTATTAACAACATTTGAATCTCCTGGATTCGGGATCGTACAATCGTTGCGGTATGGAGTGGGGGACATGAAGTTACTGGGCAGGAATTGTGAGGATATGGAGCCGGTCCAGAGGTCTTTGCATGCTTGTATTGGTGAATTGGACGAGGAGGAGGATTGCGAGGATAAGGGAGGGAGGCCGAGGTTCCCGATTAGGGACATGCAGTCGAAGTTGTCCCTGTTAATAGACTAGCACCACATATCTTTCGGAGAGTGTGAGCTGAGAGTTATGAGATATGACTTAGGAGGTTTTTCGAGAGCACCATTCAGGACTTCTCAATTTCCTCGTACAAAGGTTGTCGTCTTGGAACATGTCTCCAGCTCTCGGCTCCTGAAATAATGCAGAATTAAGCGCAAAATCTGTACATACCTGCTACCGGCGACGGTTCCGGAGATGGAGGATGCGGTCTGGTTTACCTGGGCGATGAGTTGGGAGAGGCATTGGGAGCCGAGGACGGTGCTACAGGTGCCGTTGTCGGATTCGCCGCGGGCGTAGGCATCGCTTGATAGGTCGGTTAATGCGATGATGCAGGCTGTGTAGGGGAGGGAGGGGTCGGAGAGGTTTTGCAGTGGGTTGGTTTCCAGTCCGTAGGTCGTCCAAAGGGTAGAATCGTTTAAGGAATAATCGACTTCATCTGCGATGTAGCGCGTCCAAGTCCATGTTTCAGCTGGGTAGCTGTCGTTGACTCTGAATCCGGAAGTGGCAATGGAGCCGCTGGCATTGTAGTAATTGTCGAAGACGCTGTTGGACTGTGGATTTTGGTTTTCATATATCTTTACTGGAGAGGAATGACTTACACTACAGATTTCGGCATCGTTGGTGTTCGTGTTTGTGGCAGCGTTTTGAGCGTCTGTGATGAGGTAGAAGAAAGCTGTCACCAGCAAAGTGAGGCTCGTAGAGGACATGTTGAAATTGGTCAATTGGCTTCTCCTCGAAGAATTTGTTTGGAAACAGAGGTACTTGACTAGGGACGGAGAGCATACATATATACATGTGTATACGCGGACGAAAATAACTCTTCGAAATAGGATTCAACCTGCAGCAAACCGCGAAAAAGAAGCAGATCTAACTGATACAGGCGGGCACTTGCAGGGCTGTATCCAGCGCACAGTACTCCTACATTCGTGTGCCTTGGCGTTAAGCTTAAACTCAGTTGACGTACAAGAACCGCACAAAATCACACGGTGGAAATTTGACTTGGCGAAGCTTCAATCCACTTGATTGCTGCTTGAGGGAGGCTGCCCAGGCTGGCCAGTGAAAACTAAGGCCTTTGTTGAGGTACGCCCTTTGTGTCTTCGAGGTGTGAGGTCATTCCCAGGAGATTTGAGTCAAAGGATGATGTTCCTCGGGGATTTTAGAGGCATGGGGGAGCGAGGCTTAGCATATTGCCGACCCTCCTGTGCCGCAATGCAATCCTGCAGGCTATGCCCGGGCTCTCGGGCACAGGATATCAGGTGACTCAGTCAGGTGAGTGTGTCGTTCGGGAGGTAACGTGCTCAAGTCTTACGGCATGAGGCGACTGTTCGAGAGCTCAAATAAGGCCTTATGCCCACTCTCTGAAAATCAAGCTGGTTTTCGCCCTTACTCAGATCACAAGTGTAGTCATGTGATATGGTTGAAAGGTAGCTGGAGCTAATGATGCTGACCTTTGACTGCCGTCGGTAAAGAATCTTGTTCTGGAGGAACAGTAATCAGAAGAAGCCGAGGTTGAGAAGAGACTGCAATAATCAGGCCCGGTCATGTTTAGGGAAAAGCGGCTCATGGTTCGTCCGGACTCCGCAACTTGACTTATATATCTTGGCAAAGAAGTTCATCCTGACAATGTTTTCAATTGAATGATATCGGTACTTAGAGAGAAGAGAGTCGACTGCCGAACAGTGGTTCACGCACAGACTTTTCGATTGTCCACTCCAAAGTCTCCTCCTATCTCCTTCACACCTTCCTTCCCTCAAATAGGCCAATTTCCCCTCAAGGGAAGCTTCTGCTGGGCCTATGGAATCGGCCACTCGTATTCGGCTTGGCTGCCGTGCCACTCCTCGGCCACCGGCGTTATTCTGCAAGATTGCTGCTCCAAAAGTCGCCATTGAGATGCAGCAGGTCTCCGACTCTCCATGGAGCGTCGCTTGCAGCTCAGGCCCCACATGGACAGATGCACATCTGACATTGATGCCCCTGTAGGTCGAAGTGCTACAGTATGATACCCAGTCTGATTCCGGGCAGTCTCAAGCCTGTTTCCAATACACTCCACCAGATCTACCAAATTTCCCCTAAATCTGGGGAGTGGGAGTGGGAGTGGTGGGGCCCCGTCTACTCTACAACGTGCTCACAGTGCGGATAGGGGCCGCGTTGACAAAGCCCGTCCTGTCCACTATTTTGCGGGGAATGACCTGCTTTTAGCGCTCGAATTTCCGTGTCTGCGCTGAACAACAACACGCGACGGCGTCCGAATTAAGCCCGCAGAATGGCCATGTATCATGTATCACTCCTGGACGAAAGGAATTGGGACCAAAAGCCCGTTGATTTGGATATAACCTCGAGATGGCTGCATGGCTGCATGGCTGCATGGCTGACGGCCGTTTTGTGTACCATTGGCTGCAGACAACCCTGATTCAGGAAGTTCTGACATGTATGTTCGATAACCTTAGATGCCTCTGTGGACGTTTCCGGACTTCGAGTGGCTGCATGACTACTTTAGTAGGTTCAAGCCAAGCTGCATCAACCCACGAGAGGGAGCCGCTGCTACCCCTCACCCGCCACTGCGTGCCGCTGCGTGCCACTACGGCCATTCCGACTCGCCGCGAATGGGCGGACTTGAGTCTGAATTTGATGATAGTCCACGGTTGGCAAGAGCGAGGGCCATCGAGACCTGTCCTTGTTGTCGGGAAACCCAGAACCATGGCGGAGAGAACAACCGACCATTAGAAACGCCAACCGCGGCCAGATTCCTTCCAAGTGAGGGGTTTGCTGGTTATCTGATCTTTCAAAGTTTGCATAAAGCTCTGCGAGTTCTCTATTTCCTTCTATAACTCTCCCTTGTATAATCAGTACCTAAGTACTGTACAAGAACCTTGTTTGAGTGCATCCTTGCTATCTAGCAACCATGAGTGACACGACGCCTCCTTCTGAGAGTCCTCGTATTGTGGACGAGAAGGAGCTTTCTCCACACCACGTCGAGCACATTGCTACTCATGATAGAGTTCCTGGACATGAGAACTACTACGAGAAAAATGGTCTCAGAACGTATGGCGATGGCGAGGACCACGACCATGAGCCTCCTGTACGTTTTCCTCCCAGATACTTTTCGGCCTTCACTAACCCGCTTGCAGATGACCTTGCGTCGGATGCTGAGTTTGATTGCAATGGCATTTATCTGGACCGGATCGCAGATTCCTGTTTATATTTTTGGTACGGACACCTTGAGCAGACATGGCACCAGCGCTGATTCAACATAGGCGCTATTCCTCCATATATTTACGCGGATCTCGGTGGTGTTGATCGGTATGTTTTTCACTTCTGGCATTGAAAACAATGCTCATTCAAGTGCTTAGCTGGATTTGGTTCGTCCTCGCGAACTTACTCGCCCTCGCCGGAATCTGTCCGTTCGTCGGATCACTCTCAGATCTTATGGGTCGCAGATATGTGGCTCTCTTTGGCTCTTCTCTTGTAATGCTTGGAATGATAGTCTGCTCCACTGCCCATGAGATGAATGTATTCATCGGTCAGTACACAAATTCACCCAGATTCCACAGCAATTGACAGATTCCAGGTGGAATGACCCTCGCAGGAGTTGGCGCTGGTATCTCCGAGCTTACAGCCCTCGCAGCGACGTCTGAGTTGGCACCAACCGCTAAGCGTGGGAAATATGTCGCAGTCTTGATCTTCACAATCATTCCGTTCTGCCCATCAGTTCTCTGGGGCCAACTCATTGCGTCGCACGCAGGATGGAGATGGTGCGGCCTTCTCTGCGGCGTCTGGGTATCAATTGGCTTCTTCATGACACTTTTCTTCTACTTCCCTCCACCACGGGTCAACTCCATGGGCCTTACCAAGAAGGAGATCTTTATGCAAATCGACTTCATTGGAGGGTTCTTGAGTATTTCGGGCATGATTCTGTTTATGGCTGGCATGCAATGGGGTGGATACCAGGTCAGTGTCTCCTGGAATTCTAACAGGAGTGAAGTTGACTTTTTGCAGTACAAATGGAGCTCAGCCCACGTTCTTGCTCCTCTCCTGCTCGGCGTTGCGCTCATCATCGGCTTCGTCTTTTGGGAAATGTGGGGAGCTAAGTACCCCATGTTCCCAGCTAGACTCAAGCAAGCACCACGCATTCTGGGCCTCACTCTCGTCATTACCTTCATTTCTGGCGCCAATTTCTTCAGCATCATCATGTTCTGGCCGACACAATCGTTCAATGTCTATGGTCATGATCCAGTTGGAGTAGGAATCCGTGGTATCCCTGTTGGTTTCTCCATTCTTACCGGGGCGTGCGTTGTGTTGTGGTGCTTGTCTGTATTCAGAGGACGAAACAAGGAGTTGATGATTGTGAGCTCGGTTTTGATGACGGCTGGTATGCTTCCCCTCTTCCGTCAGAAATCACCCATTAATGATTCGTGCAGGCTGTGGTGCTATCGCCTGTGCAACGCGCTTTAATCTTCACCAACTCTGGGGTATCCTCATCCTCGCCGGTCTCGGTATCGGCGGCATCGTCGTGCCGGCTTCAATTATCACCACCATCATCTGCCCTGACGATCTCATTGCCACAGTTACAGCACTCACTCTGTCAATCCGTGTCATTGGTGGTTCAGTGGGTTACTGCGTCTACTATAACGTCTTCATCAACAAATTTGTCCCCAATGCCACCAAATATATTGGCGGCACGATGGAATTGGACCTCGGTATCACGAATGTGACCTACATCACTGCCGCAATCGAGTACACAGGTGCTTCTCTGCTGCCGCTTTTGCAAACAATTCCAGGCATTGCAGGTAACCAGACAGCCTATGATATGGTGGTGCTAGCTGGGCAAATCGCCTATGCGGAAAGTTACAAGTATGTCTACTATACCAGCATTGCGTTTGGTAGTGTGAGTATTCTAGCTGCGGTCTTCTTGGGGGATATTGGGAACTATATGGATGATCATGTTGCTGTCGTTATTCACTGAATGGTAAGCTTGGACTGTTCTACGGAAAAGGATAAGAGTGTTGTTGCGGTGGAAGGAACGAGATTGATAGAAGGTGGACTAGTCACTACATAGTTGTGATGTTGATTAAGACATATTTTGATGTCAATTCCGCCGAACACTATATGCTGATCTTGTCTTCATTGATTTGCATGCTTTTGTATCTGTTGCTCTGTACTGCAACCTCAAATCTTCAGCACGATGCAATCCACGGTAGCGTCGCATCGTCTGAAGATCTGGTTCCTGCCGATCAGACTTCCATTTGTTCTATACCACGACCCGCTGCTCTGGCTCTCGAACCGAAAAAAACCATCTCCGAACTCTATTTTGCATATAGTGATCAATGCTACCAGTATCAAACCATCTCCTCTCAACCCTTCGGATCCATGAACAGTACGTACTTCGTACCCCTCACCTCAATCCCGACCTCATACCCGGTCCCCAGCCTAAGACACTCCAACCTCCGAGGTATCTTTCCGTTTCTAGAATCTGCCGATGAGGGGTGGCGTCACTGGGGTTGTGGCGCGCATGGTGCATCGGAGACACCCTGTTTCGGGACGTGGCTTGCAGGTCTTGTGTTCCCCAGATTTTGGGAGCGGCCGCCTTAGTAAGATTACAAAAAGAACATGCGTGTATTTTAGGAATGGGTATAGGTGAAGTGATGGGTTTGGGGTTGAGAGAGATGGAATAGATTTTAGAGGATCTTTGAGATTGGGGATGCTGGGGAGAAGAGAGTGAGGAGGGTGGGAAGTGGGAGAGTAATACGGGGAGTGCGGGGGGAGTGGATATTGCAGGGGTGGGTTTACGTACAGTACTTATTCAGCGCGAGTCAGGCAATCAGGTAACCGGGTCACTTCGAATGTGCCTCCGTAGGTGCCTTCGCGGCAAGGTTGACTTGAATTCGGTTCGGCGATTTTCTCTGCCATTCACTGTCTTTATACTATCACGGTATATACTGCTATCTAGGTCTTTGGCGGTGACAGAAAACCGCTTAACTTCATATCTGGAGCTAAGAAATTTTAAACTACGTCGGCGACGCCAGCACTTTATTCTGTCCTATTTCTGATAACTTAATAAATCCCATGCCTTACCCTTTAACTAGATGCATTTCTACGCCGTTAACGTTCTGGTTACCCTTACATAGTTTCTCCGGTTTATTGCATGTTACCGGCCAGTTTGAAAAATTAAAAACCATAAACTTTTAGAACCATGTTGAGAGTAACAGGCGGGTGAACGGTGGTAGTAATCTTACAAGCTTATTCAGAAGAGGCTTCTCGCTTCTCCTTAGTCCCCCTTTACTGCCTCGCTTAATTTATTGCCGACATCACTCCGCGATTCTGCCATTCCATCAAATATTCAATTCAGCTTTAATTGCTGTATCAAAATGGAATTTCGGTACACCTCTAGCATCTTACGTGGCATATCAGTCCAAGATCGTAGAATTGGAAAGTACAGTTGTGCGGTTTGTCTAAATTTGCAAGAAGATAACAAGCGCACTGGACGCTAGTATAATATCACTTTAAGCTTGCACCCAAGCAATCTCGAATGACGATAAAACGTGTGATAAGACCTTGAAAACGATCACCGTGAGACAATGGGCAGAAAGGTGGCTGGACATTGGTGGGAACAAAGGCGGCAGTCCCAAGTTGTTTCTGGGGTGTGGTTGCAGAACTGCCGCTACGGTCTTTCAGTCATATTTGTGTGCACGGTTGGTACATAAATGTGAGAAAAACATGAATTTTCAAACCATATCTGATTGTAGAACAAATAATATCACTATTAGACTCGCCTCGACGAGTGCCTTCCAATAATACATGATATGGGACAAATATTGTTGGAGTGAAGAGGAGGAAAGTGAAAATTCGAGGTTAAATTAGCGTTAACCAGGCGCTAATAATATTGACAGCGAGACGAGGCAAGAAATTTGGTGGTCATGGAAGCGGCAAGAAGTGTTACGGGAATTGGCAGAAAACACCGCTAATGCTAAAATTCTTTCCTGAACACTCGTAACCTGATTCAATTCCTCACAAACAACCCACAAACAATCTCGGCATCATCTCAGCATGTCGAGTCGCGACTCCCCTCCGCCACCTAGACAGGATTCAGAGTCAGACGCGTCATCTTCGCGTGGCGACAATCAGCATGGGGCCCCAAACCAGACATCTACAGTACTTGAGGAGTTCGGATCGCTCAGTCTAGAGCCACAGTCCTCCAGGGTTAATACGATGTAAGCACACACATACCTATGACGTTTTGATCTCCTCTAACTCTGAACGAAGGTCACATAACGAAGGCCAAGACGCGTCTCAGAGGCCCCTCGATGTCCAAGGATCACCGCCAGCCCCCAAAGCAGCGGACACACCCAGAATGTCTCCGAGACTTCCGCTCTCGAACTCACAACCGGAGTCCTCAAGATATGATACACCGTAGGCACTCTCCTCATCGTGATACTATCCTCAAGGCTAATGAAGGTCACATAGCGAATATCGAGAACATCCTCAGAAGCTGCGAGACGATTTCGAGACAATGTTCAGAGCTTTGTACTCGGATCCCCAGTCTCAGACTCAACAAGCCAGGACTCCTGAGAACGCAAACCAACAGCATAGTCAAGTCGATGACGACGGTCTCTCCAGGTGCTGGAGGCGACTCTCCCCTACATCGTGCTCTAGGTTCCTGGAAGAAGCAGATCAAACCCTGGGAAGATCAAGTCTCAACCCACAAGATCCAGAGAATCCTTCGAGTCACCCTTCCGGCGATGACTTTTGCCCAGACAAAACCGCAGTTGATCCATCAGTGCCCACTGACGACCATTACACAGATGACAGCGGTCCTCCCAAAGCAGGTAAATATCACAGCCACCCGCATCGAGGAACAGGCCACGGACGATCGAAGAAGAAAGCCGACGGCAAACACAAGCTATGCCGATACTGCGGTACCAAGAGACACGCTGCCAAGAAGTGTGGCAAGAATCCCAATGGGAACAAGAAGAAAGGGAAGAAGTGAAGAGCTTGAAGCTAACGCCAAAGGGCTGATACGATCCCGCCAAAGGGCTGAAACAACCATGCCAAAATACTCGAGTCAGCATGCGAAGGGGCAGAAATGAACACCGTCAGAGAGACGTTGACAGCTAAAGGGCTGAAGTTCAAATCGATCAAAGGATCACAAAGGTACATCTCACAGGAGAAGGTCAACACTGATCACTGGCGTAGTAGCTGTCTAGATGATGGCCAGCGATTAGAAGACCAGAAGAGAGGAGCGACATAACGCTGCCGAGCATCAGCGGTTGCTCGCACTTGCGATAGAACTGCTCCGCCTCAACTCAAAACAGCAGAGGTTAGTTATGTTGATCACACGATCACATCAATGTTAACCCTACGTAACAGGGACATCTACTATGGCTTTAAGGGCGACAAGGCTGAGGCTGCATCTCCTAAAGACCCACTTAGTAGCCAATGAGAGGGTGGTTCTGCATCATCATGAACACTCCCAAAAGAGGCTGCAGTAGACACAAATGCTGGAAGAAAGATTGCAAGATTGCGGAGTTGGCTGTAAAGATGTCCGCTGAACTTGCAAACTCGAAGGAAGCCCTGAAGCAGAATGTTGCGAGGAAGCAAAGTAAAAATCCCTAGAACAAGCTTTCAAGAGGCCTGCACAGGTGTGTTCCTCGTTGAGGTATGAGATTTGGAGCTAATTATAAAGAACAGGATTTGTCTAGCAATAACTAGCCTTCCATCCCAAGTTCTCGTGCTCCGTTTGTGTGGCCCAGGAGAACAGCTACTTTAATACGGCAGATAGTACAGAACGTCTATGCGGGGCTACAGGGCATTCAAAAGACTTGAAAATCGTGCGGAAAGTCTGCAGCATCAGTCGAAAGATACGAAGACAAATGGTGCGGATACCAAAACAGAGATCGTCCTCACCTCCACCCCTCCCTCGCAAGCAATTCTCCTGGATAGAAGACACACCGCCACACTCACCAAGCCCGAGTCCATGACCTTGGAGGATCTGTTACATGTTCTCCTCAGCCTCGATCTCTGCATTTGCAGTTTCCAACACCACGTTGCAATGGACACCACGCGAAGCACTCTACCAAATCTTCCCGAAGAACGGGTGACCCCAGCCGAAGTTCGCAAATATTTCTCAGACGTCCTGTCACAGAAATATCATGTTTATGAGCACGATGCACAACAGCTCGTTCGAGCATGGAATTATGCAAATGGAGCCGCAATCCGAAATTTTGACGTCGAGGCCTATCGAGGAATCTTCGGTCCAGAAATTGGTTCTCCTGTACCAGCACGGATTCCCTCGGCCCCTTGACCGATTCATTGATCATCTGGGAGCTGGGGACTTGACGAAAAAGCCTCCAGAGGATGTGGAGTTTATGTATTGTGAGTAGTCTGCGAATTTTGGATGTGACGAGTCAAGGCTAACAACCTGTAAGGCGAATTCCCCTTCGTGATGGGAGGAATCGGAGCCATATTCTCGATGCTGTATCTCGTAGCTTTTTTCGACACTAAGAATATTATGCGGCCGGAAGTCGCCTTCCTCTTTGTCTCAAGCGCCTTTCACATTAACCGGACGGTCCCCTTTGCCTGGCCTCTTGGATCTTTCGACAGGCTGAATTTCCCAACGTGCTATCTTCACAAGGTAAGAGTCTGCTCACAAGTCCCGGCATAGCCCTTTTGCTAAAGTATGTACCTCCAGACGGAACCATCGGTCTAGCCGTCTTGAGCTCTTTCCACACTTTTGCAGCAATGTTGGGGTACTTGAAGGAGCATCCGGATCAGCCGCCTCTGCCCTTGGTGTATGTGAAGATGGATTGCTTCTTGGTCCCAATTGTATTCTACTTCATGTCACTTTCCTCGAAGCAGAAAAAGACTTGAGACAACCCAGAACATGCGGAAATGACAGACCAAACTCAGACGAATATCAAAACATGCATGAACACTCTTCAAAATTGTATAGAAATAATGGAAACGGTACTCAGAGCACCTGACTATGATGATCTTCGCATGGCATGTATGTTCAACAAACTTTTGGGTCTACACTAGCTTTGGATCCCACTGAGTCTTCGTCTGAACGCCACGTTGAATGCCCGAGAAGCCAATACGCCAACCATGCAATTCCCATTCTGGGTATCTTGTCTTCAACCGCTCAAAGCAATTTCAAATGTCCGGTAACCTGGTCGATGACGCTCTTCGGTGCTGGTCCAATTCCAAGAACAGTGTGACTTCCGCTCGCAATCTGTGTCCGTCCTGCATCGGCAATGACCTCAGCCACAAGGCCTAAGCTGATAGCCGTAGCCTGCAAAGTCTCCATCTCCTCCTCGCTCTTGACCTGTAGCGCAACCTTCGCTTGGCCCTGTTTCTCCCATCGTTTGAGAACAGGTGATCCCAACTTGATTGACTGTTTGTAGCAGGCCAGTGTCGCATGCCCACATTGCGCAGCAATTTTACCTATACGAGACTATTAGCTTGGTAGAGCCAGAAAGGAAACGAGCTCACCTTTCGTCATGCCCAGGTCTGTCCGCACAACTAGGACAAGTTTGCACTCCTCATTGCTTGTTTCCCAAGCAGCTGGTTTTCTGACTTCCGTCCGTGCCGCTGCTGAAGCTCTCAATCCATCCCTCTTATCGGCCTCAATGCCGTTCGCCCAATTGGGCGCGTGGTCAAGAATGGCCTCATCAATATCTTCTTCCTCGCTCTCCTCCTCATCATCATAATTCGGGCCTCTTCGTAGGAGATTTCCTTTTGGCGCAAAAGGTATTGGGAGAAATCCGAGAGACGACGCGACCCCGATCATGTACCCGCTGATACCAGCAATTATCGCAGTGCCTATAAGCATAGCCACTGGCGTGGGCATTGCGCGATCCGACATCTTGTCAATTGAAGTCAAGTCGAGTTGTGAGATATGTATAAAGAGAGTGCTTGTGTGAGTATTTATTTGGTCGACGCGAAGTGACTCTTTCCCGTGAGGTCGGCAATTTTTTCAGGGGCCTCAGACGTCATTCTTTCAGCATTCACCTCCTGCAAATCCAGGCAAAAGTCACAACACCATGCAGAAATCCAGGGGCAATCTAGTGTAGGTATGCCTGGACTTCAGGGCTCGTAAAACTGCGACTTGCAACAAAAGACAAGACCCTTCCTTAGTGCAGCTCCGTGGCTTTCCTAGCTGCAAAACGCCGGTACGGGTCAATTGCCTCGTGAATGCGAAGGCCTTCGATCCAAGGTCGAGGCCTGAATTCGATTGCTTAATTCCCACGGCAGTTCACACGCTACTCTCGCATTCAGAGGCCTCAATTGGCATTCACACTTGGATTGGGAGCAATTTTCTCTCGATTTGTGAGATGGGAGCAACTGGGTATCATTTGCCTTGCTATTTCTTCAGCCACTTCTTTCACATCATACACCCTTTCTAGCAAAGCGACCCAGAGCAGGTCCCAATTCTTGCTCAGACTCCTTGAGACGCTTTTGCTGCCTCTCCTGTTGGCTCTTCCGCAACTCCTCAATCCTCACTCTCTTCTCATCGATAATGTTCTTCGACCCGCTCTTTCGCAAGTACTTCCTCAAAGAACTGTTCTTACCCCTCCCGCGATTCTTGATATTCGCGATTGGGTCTGCAGGCTTCTTATCAAGATCCTTCTCTGCCTTTCGCTGTTCCTCAGACCTAAGATCCAAGCTTCCAATGTAATCAGGATTCAAAGATATCATCTCTGGCTGCAACTTATTTAGGAGCGTCCGGACCTCCGCCTCCTGTCTTTGCTTCGTATTCTCGTATGGGTTGACTTCATGAGCGTCGAAGTTGGGCTCTCCAGCGCCCGGTACAATGACGGATGAAAAGCCCTCATTGTGTGAAACTCCCAAGAGATCTTCGAATGGGCACCAGCGCACTCGCTCTATCCGCTTCCCTTCACCACCCCATGCCATGTACGGACTTTGGACTTTCTCCTGTTCCGCTGCATGCTTTTGAAATAGACCTCGCCATATCGAGGTTTGTGTACCCCATCCGACCGCTGTCAAATTTCTGTCTGATATCGCAATTGACGAAGCTGGTTGTCTCGTAAAATAGCTATTCACTTCCTTGAACATCCGGATATCCCAGACTGCCATTTTGAGATCCTGCCCTGCCGAAACCATGTATCTTCCTTCCCGATCCACCCCCATCGCCCGGACTGGTCCTCGATGGGCTTGGAGCTTGACCAAGGCAGTTGTTGAATTGGGTGACCAGAGGGTGACTGTGCCATTCTGATGCCCCATATGAAGGATAGCATTATGAGGATTTTGTGTGAGAGATGTTGGAGATCCGAGCTTCGTAGGTATCTCAATGACCATCTGACCTGTCGAGACATCTTGGTACTTCAAGTACCCAGCATTACCAACCGTCGCCAGAAGATAATGATATGGCAGGAACTCCATATTGGTGACCTCGATATGCTTCTTTAAACAGTGTATCTCCACACCCGCCCTGTCGTATATGTAGACGTATTTCTTCTGCGCAACTGCAAACATCTGGTTATTGTGCAGCCACCGGGCATCTCTCACGGTTTCTCCAAGCTGTATTTCGCAACCCAGCTTTCCCTCCCTCCAATCCATTGTAGCAACATGACCTTTCCGACCTGCCAGTAGCAGTTCCCGTCCATTTCTGGTGTAGTCGCACACGTAAGGACCTAAAGCATCCAGCTTCAATTCGAATCTTTTTTTTGCAGCCTCGATTGGGACTTCGGTCTCTATATCATCCTGCCGCACTTTGTATGTCTTTTCTAATTCTGATTCAGGTTCCAAGAAGCCATCAGTATTTTCATGGAGAATTTCGGCATCTTTTGCTCGCAGAGTCGCGGTCTTGTACTTGTTCTCGAGAGATTTGAGGTTTCCTCGCAGTTTCTTGTCCTTAATGTTCTTCACTGGTATTTGTTAGCACCTAAAGTTACAGTATGAAGCCACAGATACTAACATGGAATCTTTCTGCCTCTTCCATAAGCTTTCTCAGCTTCTCTTCGTTTTCGAAGTTGTGCTGCATCTGAAGCCAAGTCCAGCCTTGCCCGTGTTATCGGGACTGCGCCGTTAGAATGTTCTCTCGAGCCACTCGGGGCTTCCACTTGATCCACCTCCATCTCGGGATATTCGCTCTTGATGCTGAATTGATACGAGTCTGCGAAACCCAACTGTAGTGTCTGGAAAGAGAATTGGCGTGGTATCTGTGAATGTCGCAAGAATTTGATGCTCTCTTTTGAAGATCTCCCCGGGAAATCTTGGCAAAAAAAAGTTTCCGATAAGCGATAAGCTTTTGTCCCGCACTATCTCTCAGAAAAAATATAACCTCTTAGGCAAAACTCCAGAAATCACTCAAAATCCCTTAAATCATACATCGTGGCTTCGATTCCATTTAGATTCAAAGCCGGAGGTGACGGCAAGATGCCCGCCACTGTGCAGTCTCACTCGCACAGGAGCACAACCAAAGCCTCCCACAAACCATTCAAGTCCAGGAAAGCTACCAAGGGTGCATTGAAGGAGATCCAGAAAGGTAGGCTCTACCAGAAGTAATCATACTTTCAGGACTAATAAATTGCAGGTAAAGTAGCTGATTTTAGCCACCGAAAGACCCCCCATCAGCAGGTCATGTCGAAATTCGATCGCCGAAACCAAGCAAGACAAAAGCAACAGACCAAGCACAAGGAGCATCTGCGAGAAACAAATGTCTTCGCAGGACGAGATGGAGCGCCAAGAATAGTGGCTGTCATACCTTTGTGTGAGGATGCAGATGCTGCTGCGGCAGTCAGACTGTTAAGTGGAAGTCTTGATATTGAGACTGAGATTCCAGAGGAAGGCCCCATACGGTCCGATATCGACCGATTCAAGCAGAAGATCCAATATGTGATCTTGAAAAGAGACTTGATGGCCTGTATGGATGCTGGAAGAGTGGCAGACTTTGTGGTTTTCATACTGTCTCCCGATCAGGAAGTCGACCCCTTGGGAGAACTTATCATCCGAAGCGTGGAAAGCCAGGGGTTGTCGACTCTCTTGACCGTTGTACAAGGATTAGATAAGGTGGAGCCACCGAAGAGGAGACCACAGGTTCTTGCTTCACTCAAGTCGTGGATTACCCATTTTCACCCGGAGCAGGAGAAGGTTCACAACTTGGACTCGAGACAGGAATGTGCCAATCTGATGCGATCACTATGTACGACAACACCCAAGGGAATCAGATGGAGAGATGAGCGAAGTTGGATGTTGGTTGACGAGGTCAAATGGCCTGAGAATGAACAAGAGCACGTTGTCTTGACGGGAGTGGTCCGCGGAAAGGGACTGAAGGCCGATAGACTTGTCCAGGTTGGCGATTGGGGTGATTATCAAATCGAGAAGATTACTGCCGCACCGCTAAACTCGAAGAAGAGGAGAGCGGATGAAATGACTGTGGATGAGAGCGAGGGAGAGAACATTCTCGAGTCTCCGACAGAAGATCAAGATGACCTGGCAGAATTGGCCCCAGAGGAGATTATGATGGAAGATGTGGAGGACGAGCTAATGTCAATGGCCACAACGGAGAAGCGTGGCGTACTTCTGGATGACCATCACTACTTCTCAGATGACGATTCTCATTTACCTGCTGTTCCAAAAAGATTACCAAAGGGAACTTCAGCGTACCAGGCGGCTTGGTACTTAGGCGACGAATTCTCCGATTCAGGGTCTGACTTGGAGGACGTGGATGATGAGATGACAATGGACGCGCCGGCTTTACCCCAAGACGGAATTGAAGGCTTTGCCCCAAAAGAACCCACCGAAGCTGCCCCAACTGAATATCCCCAATCTGAGATGTTTCTCGACCCAACACCAGATGACGAAGCCGAGGCAGAGCAATTAGCTGCCTTTAGATCACGGAAGGGCGACGAGGCGGAAGAAGACCGCGAGTTTCCCGACGAGATTGAGCTGCACCCGCACGTGCTGGCAAGAGAACGACTGGCTCGATATCGAGGACTGAAGAGTCTACGTTCGAGTCATTGGGAAGAGGCTGAAGACAGAGCTCATGAGCCGGAAGATTGGAGAAGAATGCTACAAGTTCCGGACTACAAATCAGCAAGAAGTCAAGTCACTCGTGAGACTCTTGTCGGTGGTGTGGCTGCTGGAACTCGAGTTCATGTCCATCTTCGAAATGTGCCTGCTTCTTTACGCTCCTCGCATAATCCATCTCGACCTCTCGCCCTCTTCTCACTACTTCGCCACGAGCACAAACGTGCAGTCCTCAACTTCAACATTACCCTCAGCTCTGACTACCCATCACCTGTCAAATCAAAGGAGGAATTGATTATGCAATGCGGCCCACGCCGCTTCGTCGTCAATCCTCTATTTTCTGACGGAGGAAATACATCAAATGACGTTCATAAATTTGACCGTTTCCTACATCCTGGCAGATCAGCCATTGCCACATTCACCGCACCTCTCACTTGGGGATCTGTTCCAACGTTTTTCTTCAAGCGCACAGTTCCAGAGGATAACAGGGCGGAAGACTCTTCAAATCTACCGCTCACGCTCATCGCAACTGGGACGTCACTCGCGCCATCCTCTTCCAGAGTGATTGCCAAGCGTATTATCTTGACTGGGCACCCATACAAGATTCACAAGAAGCTGGTTACGATCCGCTACATGTTCTTCAACCGAGAAGATGTGGAGTGGTTCAAGGCTCTGCAGCTATGGACCAAGAGAGGGAGAAGTGGGTTTATTAAAGAGAGTCTGGGTACCCATGGATACTTCAAGGCTACGTTCGATGGGAAGATCAACCCTCAAGACTCTGTCGGTGTCAGTCTGTACAAGCGAATGTGGCCCAGGAATGCCAAGACTTGGAGACCTGATACCGAGCCTGTAGACGAAGCTCCAGAGCTCGTCATGGACGTTGATACTGAAGCTGGTGGCGTTGCTCTTTAGATAGCTAATGGTCATGCTCATGGATGGCTGATAGACGCATCGCGGGAGTGGATTTGAACGGAGTACCCATGCATCAAGAGCAAATTCTTTTCATCTATTCTGACATTTTGAAATGCTATTTTTGTTTCCTTTCGTTCAGTCCCAGTCTCTGAGCAGGACTGGGTCATCCTGTTGATCATTTTTAGCAGCCTGGTCGGTGCATGTTCACTCTTGGTCTCCTTTCATGCACATTTTCTTCAGCTTCAATTACCGCCCAGAACTCTAGCCTGAATGGTGGCTACATGCACCGTCTATCGGTTCTTCCTTAGCCCATGACTAGGTACTATTCACAGTATAGTGCCATCTTTTCATCATCTCGTCGCTGTCGAGTGGGCTCCTCTAACCGTTATTTTAAGCTTCATCAAGTGCCTTGCAACTGATGCACGACATTGTGGAGATCTCAGGACTGGGGATGCGGAGGAATTCAATGCAATGTGGCTTCGGGTTGATTGCTTGGCTGTATTTGGGCGCGTGTGTTGCCCGAACAGCAAGATTGAAGGATCCAAATTCATATAATCATTTGGTTGCACGGCTCCTGCAGGAACATTATGGGACCTGCAGTGTTCAGCTGAGCGCCTGAGGGTACCGAGATACATTTATTCAAGTAATCGATCTCGTGACTTTGAGTATGTCGTCTGAAGTCTTTATAGTTCTCAGAATTATATAAACCCCGAGAGTATCTCGTCTCATAATCATCATTCATTTCGTAATCCCCACTTCAACCAATTCAAAAATTCAAACTCAGCAACAATCATTATGCATTTCTTCGTCGTCACCTCTACCCTGCTCGCTCTCATCGTGTCCTCGCTTGGCGCTCCAAACTTGGGCAAGCGCTGCGGACCTCCAGAGGTCGACACAGCAGCTCTCAACTTCATCAAGAACTAGGAAGGGTGGCGAGCAAGCCCTTATCTGGACCCAGTCGGCAAGCTTACCGTCGGATACGGCCATCTCTGCACAGAATCAAACTGCGCCGAAGTAGGATACAGATTTCCCAGGCCGTCGCTGAGGGCGACGCTCTTTTGCAAAAGGACTTGAGGGTAAGTCGTCATCCATCCTATTATAGATTATGTCCTGATGGAATACAGGGCTATGAGAGTTGCCTCTACAATGCGCTCGCCAGTCGAGTTACCCTCAACGCCAATCAATATGGCGCTCTCGTTTCATGGAAGTATAACGATGGGTGCGGTGCTGCCGAGTCGTCTACCTTGGTCAAAAGACTCAACGCTGGCGAGGACCCTGATACGGTGGCAGAGCAGGAGCTTCCTAGATGGGTGTATGCTGGTTTAACGAAGTTGCAGGGACTGGTTAACAGGAGGAATGCAGAGGTGGCCCTGTTTAAGTCTGTGAGTTCCACTAGGGCTCATCCTTGCTGAGAAACGAGGCGGATGACTATGCGCAGCATGCAGAAGAGATGGAAAGGCTACTTTCGTTTTGTCAAGGCATTTGTGGTGCATTTGGGAGATTGGGATTGACTTTTTGGGCCGGTGTGCGAGATTTGCTCTCTTGTTTTCAACACATTCGCTTTGGAATTTCCTTGGACTCAAATTGAACCAGATTTGTTCGCATTTCTTCATGTTGTGTACTCGAGACTTCTAGCGATCGTTTATTGTTCAAATCACGTGCGACAATCCCTCGGCCGTCGGACCTAGCTCCGTTCACAAATAAGGTTAAATACACGGCTTCGGCAAGGTCTTGGCATCTGAGACACCCCTTTGTTTTGCTCCGAAACATCAGACAAAGATGAAACAAGATCCGAAGATAAGATGGCAACCCAAATTATTTAAGGTATTTAAGGTCGAGGCTGTCTCCGTTGCATCTCCACAAGTAGTGGATCAAAGATGTTTTCCTCTTCTCTGTCGTCGTTACTCTTTTTAATTTCTTTCACAACTGCTGGAGAAACACCATTAGATTTCGCATTTCAAGGGAATATTTCAGGAGTTGCCGAGCCAAGTACTTCTCAGAACTCTACGGTTCCTGAACTTCTTCACAATCATCAGCATGGTTTAGAAAGTTGTGGTCTCGAGCACTCAGGAACGAAGTCTGAATTCTATCCCTGGACTCGAGAACCACAATGCATCACGGACGAAGAGACGAAGCAGGAGTTCTGCGTTTACACCAATGAGATCTTTGCGAACGGTCGAGGCATATCATTTTTCACGTCGCCATCGATAGCGAAAAGAGTAGAAACTCTCCCGGCCTTTGTCAAACATGGCGTCCATGATGGAGCAAACAAATTCGACGATCTTCCATGGGAAATCAAAAACGTACCTGGACGAGGAAATGGCCTTTTCGCAACTCGGACGCTTCATCGGGGAGATTTGATTCTAGCAGATACTCCAGTTGGAGTCTATCAGAGCGATGCTTTCTTCCCAGATTTTGCTGCTGGGTATGAATACCTGCACAAGACGTTCGATCAGCTGCCAAAGGCAACCCGAGATATCGTTATGCGCACAGCCACTCATGCCCAAGGAGATCCGATCATGGAGCGGATCAATACGAACGCTTTTGCTGGGGATTTTGAAGGCGCTCCTCATTTTCTGCTGTATCCTGAAACTGCTGTGAGTCTCTTCCAAAGACTTGGTATGTGACGTTCCCTGACTCTTCTTACAGCTCATGAACCATGATTGCCGTCCAAAGTATGTATCTTCCAGTCCTTCGCAAGGGAGCGTAGAGCTGATTCATTAGTGCCATGTACTACCACGATCCAGCGACTCTGATCCATGCAAGCTATGCTTCTAGGACCATTCTCCCAGGCGAGGAGATCACAATTACCTGTATGGCCCTCGCTTCTGACATGCTCTGAAGAAGTACGCTAAATTCCTCAGATATCAACATTCTCCAGCCACGTGCCGAGCGTCAGGGTGTTCTGAGCTCAACTTGGGGTTTTGAGTGCAAGTGCTCACTCTGTTCTGGCATCGCCGCCGAAGTCAAAGCTTCCGATCGCCGCATCCAACAGATCCAGGAGCTCCAAACCACTCTTACGGACTGGTCTTCATCCTCACAAGCGACTCCCAGAATGGCTGAGGATCTCCTATCACTTTACAAGCAAGAGGGAGTACATGCTGCACTAGGCACGGGCCACATGTTTGCTGCCCTAGCATATAATGCTGTCGGAGATACGTCGAGAGCGAAGAAACATGCCAGGCTGGCGATTGAGGCGGGCATGGTTAATAGTGGGGAGAAAGATGCGGATGTTAATGAGATGAAGGCTTTGAGGGAGAGGCCCAAGGAGCATTGGAGTTATTTGGCGCGGAGGGCTGGGAGATAGATATTGTAGTTAACGAGTAATTTTTAGACTTCGGATTGATTGGACCTGATTTCGAAGAAATATTTGATGCTACAGAACTATCAGTTGGTCCACGGTCCACGAGTTCACCGGTCCACGTTGCTTCCTTTGGTCGTCACGTGTCCGGAAATCCCCTTCCATTTTGGCCAGCACTTCGAGCCGAATCGCTCCAAAATCCCATTATGCAAGCAACAACTGACCCTAGCAGTACGAGCCAACCAATAACAAATAAGCCCGCTGTCACTAAGAAGGGCTCAATTCCTGCTCCGCAGAATAGTCGATAACCTCCATCCCTGAGCTAAGCAGCTTGCATTCGGAAGATCAAGTACAGACGGAAGTCCGTTCATTTGACAGCCAATGCGAAATACGACTATTGAAAAGGCAAGTGCTTCGTGCGACATTGCGTCTTGTGCCTCCGTACTTGCACAGATGCTTCAGAGTTCAAAAATCGTCAACTCAGTACTTGGAATGCGCTGATACGGCGCCGAAAGTTGCATGTAGGCCTCCGGTAGGATACGATATCAGTGATATCATTTACTGCATTACGAGTCCTTCCGCGCTCGTGCGTTTTGTTGTTTTCGTGGTTGTGGATAGTAGTGTTACCTCGCGATCGTCGGGGCGCGTTGGCTAATTTTCTAAAGACCGAGCCGCGAGGGCACAGTAGTGCTCTGCAGATTGAAGCCCCTCTTGTAAATTCCCTCTAAAGCTATCAAGTCTATATAAGAGTAGTCCTCTTCTCTCACCATATTCTCCTCATTCCATCAGCAGCAGCATTATCAGATCAAAATCAAATCATCCCTCGAAAGATAACAACTTCCTCAATCTATATTCAACCAGTCTCACGTGACTCAATATGTCGGCCTCTCAAGCTCCGTCTACTTCTCGCCTCGATGGCAAAGTCGCTCTTATAACGGGATCCAGTAGAGGAATGGGCAAGCAGAATGCTCTCGAGCTTGCCAGTCGTGGAGCAGATATCGTCATCAACTATGCATCGAGCGCTTCAGCCGCTGAGGCAGTCGTCAAATCTATCGAGGAGATGGGACGCAAGGCCATCGCCATCAAAGCCGATATGTCCAAGCCGGCTGAAATTGCCATGCTGTTCGATAAGGCAATGGAGCACTTCAAGCACATCGACATCGTGGTCTCAAACTCTGGCGTCGAGTCCTTCGGCCACATCTCCGAGATTACACCTGAGGAATTTGACCGCGTATTCTCGATCAACACTCGCGGACAGCTGCTTGTCGCTCAACAGGCGTACAAGCACATAACTCCTGGTGGAAGATTGATCATGCTTTCCTCTATTTCTGCGCAGGCGAGGTCGATTAAGAACCATTCCTTGTATTCTGGTTCCAAAGGCGCCATTGAAGCATTCGTCAGGTGCTTGGCGCTGGACTTCGGGGACAAGAAGGTCACAGTCAATGGTATTGCTCCTGGTGGAGTTAAGACGGATATGTACGTGGAGGCGGCAAGGAAGTATGTCCCAGGTTCTGAGAATTGGAGCGATGAGAAGCTTGAAGAGGCGCTGAGCAACTGGACGCCACTGGGAAGAGTCGGTTTACCGGAAGATATTTCTCGCGTCGTTGCATTCTTGGTCAGCGAGGATGGTGGATGGATGAATGGGCAGGTCCTTACCATTGGTGGTGGTGCTTCGGCTTAAGATTGGGAAAGTGTTTGCAAAGTGTTTGTTCTATTTTCATGGTTGGGATGCTTTGGCCAGGCATCCCAGTCCGACCTTTCCGATTGTTTAGTACTGCAGCCAAATGATACATCTTTTCGGATAATGTTTTAGCTCTGACACAAGGCATTCCTCGTTTTCAAAAGCTCGCTTAACGGTCAAGAAATGGATTACCTATCTCGGAAGCGATGCCAAGGTTAGATGGCACCAGCAGAGAATGGGACGTATTGTCAGATCTTGCAAGTACAAAAGAGTGTGACTAATTTCTGTAGAATTGTTTCGACGGCAGGACTTTGAATAGAAGGCGGCCTTGTGGCTACGACCATCCTGTAACAAGTGAAAGAATTATGTTATTTTGCTGCTTTAAAAGTATCTAGTATTGTGCCGTATTATCTTTCAATTTAACTTTGCTTTCGATATCGTTGAGGTGAGCTGAATTTTGATGAGAGCTGAGTCTGAGGTGAGCTGAGTTCTTCAAGCGAATTGCGAGAACCCCCGCACAACTTGCGATGTAACACATAAGCCCGATACCCAATTTTCGATATTGGGCTTCATAAGCAACTCAGAATATTGGGCTTAAGCCCTGGTGTGACTATCCTTGAAGTCAGCTTTAATATATATATATATATATTTTAAAGTGGATTGCCGTCAGCCCTGTGTACATGCCACCTAGCCCAGTGTGAGACTGGATCAACTCTCGTTTTCGTCTATATAGATATCTCTTCAATCGCACAAATTTAGTCTCATTTGTCCTTAACAAAAATTTTTTTTTTTACCACTCAGACAGGTCGACAAGTCACCAACTTGCAGCTTCCAACATGTCGTCTCTAGGCGATCTCCCTTTAACGCATCCTCTGCTCATTGAGCTCCAAAAAATCCACAAAGACACGCAAATACCGGTACGAACGCTCTCTGATGGTAAAGTGAAAAGTTTGAGCGGTGCCATTACCATTCAGCCAGCGCGGAAGACTGTCACTCTTGGATCACACACTCTAACCTACGCAAAAATTGAAAGCATCGGACTCTGCATCGACACAATGGCAAAATCACCTACAACATACGCCAGCATAACCAGCAACGTGGTTTTCCGCCAGTTGTATCAAGTTGCCAACCACTCGATACTCTATGCAGATGGGGCTCATGAGAAAGAGAGCATGACGTGCGTGTACTGCGGTATTATCCTTCCCCAGCGGTACATGCAAATCGACCACCAACGTCCGCAGGCTGGGGGAGAGAATGAAGCCGTCACTAAAGCTCTGCGCACTCTCGGTCTCGCCCAAGCGGGGCCACAAGGAGAGAAATGCGCACAGCTCGCCAAGCGCCTGGAGGAAGCTATGGCTAACAGCCAGGGGACGGGAGCAGGACTTGCGCTTCTGTTCGTGTCTCCCGGGCCTAAGCAGAGGGTTGGCCCCGTTACGCCAAGGACTATGCGCCATTCACACGGAATCACGTCTACAGTCAGTCAGAGATATTCGCTGAGTGATTTGGGGATCATATTTTACAGTCTTGTTGTTTATCTGGTTTTGGGGGATCTATTACAGAGGCAGTGTTTGCACAGTTTGGTTAATTTGAGACCGCTCTGTGCGCCATGTAATGTTGATAGGGGAAATCACGTTCTCAAATTTTGATGGATAGCCAGGTAGTTTTGAATGGAGAGAAGAGCAAGGAGAGCTGATATTTGCGGAAAGATCGGCAGCCATGGTTACTACTCGTAAGTGAGAGCTAGCCTTGAATTCAAAGTCTAATTAAGTTAAACTTCAGCAAGATAATTGCCTTGATGGCGCCAGACCTGAATCTTTACAAGTTATATCTAAAACAGTGACACATGACAAGCCGAATTGACACATCGTTTCGGCCCTTATTCGCTCTCAGGTTGTTTACCGTGTTCATTATTTAGGCTTCAACATTTGAGTTTTCACGAACATTAGAGACGAAGAGGCTGGGAGGCAAATCAGCGAGGCGGTTTCTAGTGCTCGCTTAATGGACGAGATGGATTGCCTATTTTGGAAGCCAAGTCATGTTATGAGCACCAGCAGCAAGGATGGATCACGATACGAGAACCTGTATTGATTACAAATGAGTGCCATGCATGCTGTCTAAGCTAACCATAGAGAGAGAAAAAGCCATAAACGATAGACAGGTGGTGGCAGATAAAGGGCATGATACGGTTAGGAAAAGGAAGGCTTGAGATGAAGAGCAGCCAAAGGGCTGATACCAACCGACGCTAAAGGGCTGAACTTATGACAACCAAAGGGCTGAAGTGGGCTTTTGAGAGATTGGGTTGGCAGATTATCGAGCAGATAGTCACGTGATTGCGGAATGGTTGTGGTAAGAAGCGAAAATTGTCTCAATTTCTCTATGTAAGGACTGGCTGAGTATATATAGAGATAATCCTAGTCAGCGAGACTCAGGAGAACACGTGCGAGCTAGCCGCTGGGGGTAGTCCTCGCGGGGCACTAAAATAAGGAGTAAAAATGTCGTATCGGCACTGAAATATGCGACACAGATGATGTGTTGAAGGTAATCCCAAATACGAGCCTTCATTCTCGATCTCGAACGGCTCTTATTGAGCTTTTTTGTTTCCTTGTGATCTTTGCTTGAAGATATTTTCATTGATGAGTCGACCTTTCATTGGGACTTTCCTTTTCCCTATCATTGTTGGTGAATTGTCAAATGTCGCCTCCAATCCATGCACCTCTGTAACGGACCGGGCCGTAATACTCGTAATAGTAGCGACATTAATTAGCGACATTTCTTCAACGTCTTTCTAATTTGCCATATACCTCACCGTCCAAAACTCCATTTATTGACTGCTTATACTGGATAGTCCATTCTCTAAACCTACAGAGATTCCTTGTGAATGTTTATTGAAGATGGGTCGTTCTCGTGTGTTTGAACCACCCAGATATTCCAGTTGAAGACTTCCCAATCAACCCCGGAGATTGCTAATATCGTGGTAAGTGTACACTAAACTGTCAAGTGAAGATAATGCAGCTTTGTATTCTAGGGCAATACGATATTAGAAGGGCGTCCTTTGGCGGACGGTAATGGAAACCTGTGATCTGATTCGAAAGCATGTGATGTGATGTATTTTCTTTAGAATAATTTATACAGCAGGGTGCCAATTTCCCGAGATATATTTCCATGCTGGCTGATTTCAGTGAAAGCCTACAGTAAGTAGTTTCTGTAGCCCTCACCCGCATTCTGTCGCCTCTCGATCACGTGCTAGATTCTGCTTTCCGTAATTGGAGTCCACCACCGCCCGAGCCCGCACAAATCTTGCGAGAATTCTCGATCCTTCCTCTACATGCCAATCATTACAGACATCGCGCCTAGCGCATACAAGCAAAGATGTCTGATCCGCCTCAGAATACTCAGCCTACAGGAGATCCAGGTACTCTCTCTGATGATGTAGCTATGGAAGACGAGATAGACTGGGAAGAAGACGTTCCAGCACCTGCAGAAGCTCAGGCTCATGGCAGCGAGCCTGCAGACAGGTAATTGCCAATCGCGAGAGAATATGGACGAAGTGATTGATCTTCTCTTCCCAGACCTCAGTCATCAGCGGAACCTGTTCAAGCCGCACCTTCGCACGGGCAGACTACCAGCAGGTAGGTCGCCAGCTTTTTCTATCTACTATCTAAAGTCAGCGATTCAAGTCGTTGTTGCTCGACTTCACCCCTTGAACTGAATCAACAGCTGACTCCCCCTTCAGGAGGCCGGGGTATTCCTCATCCCCGGAGCTTCAAAATGAGGAGCCTCGAACGGACGTTGCGCTAGCCACGGATTCAGGTGCTCAAGCTGTCAGCAAGGAAGTTGCCATCCTTTCCAGTCCACCAGAGCAAACTCATAAAGTCGTTGCTGCTCAACTTGGCCTCTTGACCGAATCAACAGCTGACTTTCTCTGTCTAGCTCGCCAGGTCAGCAATCGTTTCTCGAATCTCAGGAGCAGCAGCTGCCCTATGACGAAACTTCATCAATGGATCTCGATGAGTCCGAGCAACCAGTCGGAGAGTACAGGAATGCTCATCAAGCCGAGCCAGAGTTCCCATATTGGCTTACCCCGGATGAGAAGAAGCAGTGGCGCAAGGAACACAAAAGTCAGAACCTCCCACGCAATGTTGGAAGACCTTGTGACAACTGCCGTAGCAAGACACATGAGTAAGTCCCTACGATATTGCCATGTACGTACCGAAGTTAACACGTTCTAGGTTGAAGCATTGTCCAGTTCCAAGTCCAGATGGGTACCTTCGCGGCTGCGAGCGATGCAACGATAGACAGCACTGCCTTCCGACCTGTCCGCGAAATCGCTTCTTCAAGCTCAAGATCAGTGATGTATGGCACTTCATTCGGAAGTGCCGGCAGGGGCTCTGCGCTATCGAGTTTCATCTGGAGTGGAGGTCGATCAATAACCCGACGACCAACAGCCAAGATCTAAGGACCGATCTCCCTATGTCCTCAGAGTGGGCCTCCCATAATTATCAGCAGCTCGAGGATGGCGTTATACAGGGTCCTCAGCCGACAGACTGGACACCAGAAAGACTTGCGACCAATCCCGGGAAGGAGCGAGTCAAAACCATTCGTATGCATCCTTGGCAAGCTGATGCATGGAGAGAGGCGTTTGCTCGCTGGGCAGGCCTGCTCCCAAATACAGCTCAGCCTTCATACGAGCAGGCCTCGGTGGAGCCTGCTGCTCTCCCAGGTGCTGCACACCCGCCTCTTGACCTCCCGCTCCAAGGTCCCACCGTCCCAGGTGCTACCCCTCTAGGAGCCCAGAACACTTGCAGATTAGTGAACACCCTTGCATCGACTACAGAAGATTGGGTAAATTCTCTCACCCAGCTCGCCCAGCTCAATGCTCTACAAAGATCAGGCTATATCGGGGAGCAGCTGAGACTGGAGCAGAATTTCAGGAAGAATTGAATCGGTGTCGTAGTCCGCAGCAAGCTATCTGGCCTGACGATTCAGCTTCGAATTTAGGGGATGATGAGTTGCAGGAAGATGACATCCGCGGTATCAGACTTGAGCTTCAGAATCGAGGTCTGCTTCGCCAACAAGGTTCAGCTCGCTTCCTCCAGCATCCGCGCCAAGCTCGACTGGCTGCCGCAAACGGTCCTCGTCCAACTAATCCCCGGGACCAGAAGCGTCAGCTTCCAGATTTCGACACTGGTAGCGAACTTGATCGCCCCGCACAGAAGAAGCAGCGGCTTCCAGATTTCGATATCGGCAGTAACTTGAATCGACGTAGACCCCAGTTACCTGACCATGATTCAGGCAGTCACCTCGACCGTCGGCATCATAGTCAACTCCCAGACTTTGATGAGGGCAGCCATCTAGGCCCGTGTGGAGGTCGAGGCAAAGGCGACTCTCGTGGCCCAAAGTGACCGCTGTTTATTGCGTTCTGTTTGCCTAAGATAAAGAGGCTTACAGAGACGTGAGAGCGGAGGATCACTCCAGTCAGAGGACTGCTTCTACTCTAGTCAAAGGACTGCCATTACTTCCGTCAAAGGACTGCGACAGGAGGAGAATGGATTTGGACTTGGTGGTGTGACGGAGGACTAGTAGAGGAAGGTCAATTGCGCGCTTAAGGCACAGTTTGTCAAGACCACGAGAGAGCGAGAGCAGGCAAGGACCAACGAGAGAAGCAAGTGGACTGTCATGTGTACTGCGAGAAACAGAATAATGGAATAATATCATCAATTTAGTAGTGCTAAAGTGACCGAAGTGACAGACTGAACCCAAGCCGCAGCTTATTTACTTGGAAATATCTGACAGCTATGCCGCAGTGATCGACCTTCACTTGGAATTCAACCATCGTCATGTGACGTTGCGCGTACAGGGGCCTCCTTTGAGGGAATACACTTTGAAGGAGAGGCACTGACTGACTCGATCAATCCACTTATGTGAGATGATTCGTTCGACTCGCACCTTTGTGGTTGGTCATTTCCACCTTTGTGGGATGATTCGCACCTCTGTGCATGACTTCAAGTGCACTATTTAATGGCTTTACCAGACATCTCACATGCTTCCTTCCTCCTTATGCTGCTCTTCTACCCAATTCTGAACCATCTTGCTAAAATTCGTCCAAGTATTTGTGTCTGCGGTAGCACGAGCTACTTCTCCGCAATATTCCCTTGTCCTGCGTTGTTGTTCTTGTAAGCTCTCCACCTCTTCGTGAACGTCTTCCTTGAAGTTTTGGAGGTCGAACTTCAAGTCCCTAGTAGTAGCGTCCCGCTTCTTCCACCGGTTCTTCTCATCCTGTTTTGCGTGAACGCTATCCATTTCTGCGGAGGCTGTGAGAACTTCAGTCTTCTTGGCCATCTTCTCTTCTGAATCGTGGAAATTCTGCATAATCCCCCGATGTTCCTCCATAATTTCCAAGATTGAGGCATTGTAGACCTCTCTATTGCTTTCGCCTCCCTAATCTCCAGGCGCAGAGTAATTCAGCCCGCCATCAGTTACCAATGACCCAGCAAGAATTGTGACCAACGTTTCTGCTATGGGCAACTGCCTCAAAGTCCACGTCTTAAGAACTGGTATTGTGTACACCTCAATCTTCCGGGCTTTGCCCAAGACCCACAAACAGCTCATTACCAAAGTGTAAGGCTTTGATGACTTATCCGAGCCAAGCAAGAGAGGATCGTGGTCGTTGAGGCGTCTGAGCTTCGTCGCGCAGCCAACCTGTACAGGCCCCTGTTCATGGCGGATGGTCCCTGTCGGATCCAGTTGCACATTGACACGCTGAGAAAACATGTCCAGAAAGGTCTCCCATCTTTTGAACATGTACTTCCGCTCTCCGGCGATTACATCCGCACGTAACCTTTCCACTGTTCTCTTGTCATTGAAGGGGGACTCGATCTTGACAGCTGTGTTGATGTTTTGGAGGATTATCCAGTACTAGGGATCCTTAGTCCTTTCAGGCAAGGTCCTATTATCGTAGTATCTGCATTGCATCAGTACAGCTAGCAAAGGGATAGTGAGGTAGGAATTACATAGTGATAAGCTTTGTGATACCTTCAATCTCCAAGCGGTTGAGACCGCGTCCACTCTTATCTCCTACTCTGCTGCCTGCCACGTAAATCCCTTCTCGGTTGTCGCTTGCATACGTACCTTTTGCACCTCTGGGTTTGCCACTGTGTCGTAACCGAAGGTATTTCTGATGAGCAAGCCAATAACTGCACGATTCATGGAATGGAGCAGAGAGACCATCATCCGGTGGTTCTTACTGTCTTCTTGAAGGCTTGCGAGACAACTCTCAATGCCTACGCAAGGTATTAGCCACGCCCACGGCCACTTAAGGTCTCAGGTCACAAACATCTGTATTCGCGGGCGATTTCAAGTCTCTGCTCATACATGGCATCCTTTTCTTTGACCTTCACTGTCGATGTCTTGCGTACTGCAAGATCTTCTGCCGCCATAGTATATATCACCTCGGCGAGGTCATCAAGGGATCCCTCATGAAACTAGTAGTCTCAGTTCCAGATAGATGAGAATGAAATGAGGAGCCAATACAAGAGAGCGTTCAAGAACCATCAGACTCAAGCGAAACGCTTCAGTGAGTCGGTCGACGACATAGTCAATTCCAGAGACCTCACAGCAGGAGAATAGAAGGAGTTTATGAAGCTGCGTAAAGAGCTGGAGGTATGCCTTGTCTTATCCTTCGTTCCCTCCCCGGTGCACTTCAGTACCTAGTTAGGTACCTAGGTATTCTGGAAGCAAAGGTCATATCACCCAAACCACGAGCAAGGAAATTTGCAAAAATTGTTGTTTGACCTTCCATTGAAGTACAAGAGAATGTGGATCATTTTTGCTTCTCTGCAGAAACCACTCATTGTAAGAAAGAGAAAATCCCAAACGAGAGACCAAACTAGCTTCAACTGTTCTACCCTCAGAAGTCGCGAGTGAACGTTACAGCTTTGATGAGAATCTGGGGTGCATTTTCAAGACTCCTCTCAGGCTCTCACCCAGCACCAGCAACCTCAGCAAGATGAGCTGTGATATCAGCAACCTCAGCAGCTCCATCACAACAGCAATAATACTGATCGCGCAACTGCAGTATGCCAGACAGCCAGCTGGCCAAACCCCGTAACAGGTTGCATCGTAGTTGCATCCAATACCATTGAAAGCGCCACACCAGCTTTGCCAGCAGGATGAGGTGCAGGAGATGACATAGACAGCGCTCTGTCTCTCGGCAACGGACGCCTCAAGGACTTCGGCGAGGGATGAAGGTGCTCCATGCGAGAAAGGGAGACTGAGAAGAAGGAGCGGAAGAGCGAGCTACATTTAATGAGTATATTAAGTATAACAGAGGTAGTAGAACTGGGTTGACTCACTGTGAGCTTCATGGTGGCTGAAAGGTATTCTAAGGTACTTTGGAGGAGAGGAATCGATGAACCAAGCTGGCCTTGATGAAGATCTTGACCTTGAAGTGTTCAGTGGATCTGGAGAGAAGCCTGAATGGGTCTGACGACCAATTTATAGCTATCTCAGGATATCGTTCTCGTCCAGAGGTGGATGGTCCTTATTCAACCAATCAACGCGGGCCGTACTTCCATTGCGATCTGACAAAGGTCAGCTCAGAAGAATGCTGCATATTGTCCAATATCTGGACTGGGTGGCTAAGAATTCTCTTACCGTGACCAAGCATTGGAGTTAACGGCGGATCATCTCCTTGTAATTTGAGAGACGG
Organism: Cairneyella variabilis; assembly: GCA_001625345.1. Taxonomy (NCBI): domain Eukaryota; kingdom Fungi; phylum Ascomycota; class Leotiomycetes; order Helotiales; genus Cairneyella; species Cairneyella variabilis. The sequence continues at coordinate 12,008 of AYLM01000016.1, read as the reverse complement.
CTATAAATGGTACGCGGAGCATGGATTATGAGCACCACAATCTGTGTCTCCTCACCACTATTGCGCTGCTCAATATACTCCTTGAAGGTTGACGGGTCTGGACCAAGGAAGAGCTACCCTGAACATGTAGTAGAAATTCTACTCTGAAGCGAAGCCTTCACATTCTTACGCGTAGAGAACTTCTATTCGCCATCGTACTAGTGTTTGATAGAGGTTATACGACTAAAAAGTTATATAAGCGACGTAGGATTTGAATATTGATCCTCCCTTGGAGGGTGATGTCTCGCGAGAGCAAGTCAAGAGTCGTCAACCTGTCGTTTGACGTCTCCATAAGCACCAGGCCATGCCGTAGCCTTGTGTCACGGTGCAACAATCGTAATGGAGTGACAAGACAAGCAAAAATTTGGCCGCAAACGACCTCAAATAAGAACTCACCCGTTCTGCTTCCGGCATCCTCTCATGGAAGCTGGGAATTGGAGCCTCGGATTTAGCCTAATGGATACTTGCACATACAGCGTTGGATTTTCGTTGCAACAAGCAAGGGACGTTGGATCATTACAGCCGGCGTAGCTTAGACTAGAAATTAGGTCGTAAAGGGTCTCTGGGACTGTCAAGGACTTTCACCATCCCCTTTCCACCCAACAAACGCGACCCTTCAATTCAAAACAGTCGCCGAAGAGAGATCATTTGCTCACAGCAGACCTCCGTCTGCACTCACGATGGAGCCTCCAGGTTTCCACACTGGGCCGGAGGATGCTCCCGTCTCTGAAGAATTCAAAAGATGTAGGACGATCTCGAAATATCGCGAAAACTACTAAATATCTCAATAGTCTGCGAAAGAAATATCATCCCTTGGGACAGCAAGTACAACCGGCCAATACTTGACGGGAAGACTGTCCAGAATCCTCACAGCGGCATCTATGAAGCCGCAAGTCAAAAAGGAAGTTCTCATAGGGCGCCATCAGTTCATCTTTTCGTTCACAACAAGAAGCTCCCCTCGAGGCCACAAGACAAGGATATCTTCAAAGGCCTCGTAACGGGCCTCGTCACCACATTAGATAAGGTCGTTGCGGAGATTGGACAGCACGTCATGGACGGATTGTACAGAACGTATTCTTTGAATACGATAAAGTACTTGGTGGTTATGGTCATCGAGACGGAGAGGAGCGACCTTGGAGCTGAGTTCCTGAAAATGCAGGAGAGGTTGTTAATGAGGAGTTGGGGGAGAAGCAAAACTCTGAGCGTGGCCGAAGAAGGCGGGACAACTTTGACTGTTTAGGAGACGAAGATCTAGATACGAGAGAGGGGAAGACAAAGAGTAGCAGGATGCAAAGCATGGTGATTTCGAGGACAAGCTTGTAAAGTTTGATAGAGTCAAAAATGTGCAAAGTTGCTCAAGACGAATGGATATGTCTTTAAATGTGATTCTCACACTCATTACTGTCCGCGAGAGATAAAATGAAATTATCACGATTTTTCAAATGCATGTGATTGTGCAACAGAAATTTCAGGGCCGCAATCCTATTCGCTTAGGCCACTTTTGTCCATGACGCCTGGAAGCCGAGCACGTGCAGGTTGTTATATAATATGAAGTATTATATGCGATATCGTCTTAATATCGAAAGCTGGAGCGACCAGTTCTTTTTCCACGTGATCACTCTCTCCACTTTCAGGTTCCACGGTTTGGCCAACGGCAAACTTTCATCCAACATCCCCAGACCGTTGTCTGTTGTAACGTTTCCCCTTGGGGCTCTGCGGAGTGGCATCCGCGCTCAACAAACAAGATTTCATTGGAAATAGACTTCCAACGTGGGGCCATTGAAGATCTTAAATCGCGGGGTATTTCGTAAATCGCAGGGTTCCCCTCGATGGAGTGATATCATTGCGTGCGATGATACCCCGAGAGATGAATAAGTTTTCATACCTAGCAGCTTGGCAACTTGCTTTGTTGAGTATATCATTCTCCCCCTTCCCCTCCTGGCGTAATTCTCATATACTGCCTGCACTGCTCTACAGATCGAGACGCTGTTTCAAGTTGAAGCGCCTTGATTTCCCCCTCATCATTCCGGGCAGCATGTTACCCTTTATTCTGCTTGCCCTGAGTATCTGTCATGTGGCAGTTGCTCAGGTTGACTACTCTCAATACGTCAATCCGCTTATGGGATCTGAAGGGCCAATTCCTGGCTATGCCTTTGGAGGCGGCGACATTTTCGTCGGTGGAGCTGTTCCGTTTGGCGTAGCCAAGGTTGGACTTGATACTTACGAAGATAACATTACTATCTCGACATTGAACGGAGGGTATACGCCGATGGGAAAGGTGACGGCCATTTCCATGATGCACGAATCCGGCACTGGAGGATTTCCGAAGTATGGGATTATTCCACAAATGCCATTGACAACCATAGCTCCACCCGTGAACTTCTTAGATAACCAGACATATTGGCAATCACGAGTTGGCAACGATACTGCCCAAGTTGGATATTTCAAAACTCAGCTAAAGAACGGCGTGGTAGTAGAGTTGTCAGCGGCAAGGCATTCTGGTATCATGCAGTATACCTATCCTGCCGGTGAGAAGCACATTCTCGTCGATGTCTCTCATTATCTTCCTTCCGAGACTGGAGGATATAGCAGTCAAATTTACATTGGTGGTGCCATTGAACTCCAAGATGGTGGGGTCTATACTGGCTATGGCACCTATGGCGGCGGTTGGAATGAGGGCGCACCAATGACTGTTTATTTCTGCGGAGACTTCGATATACCACCTGACCAGGCTCAACCCTTCAGAGGCCGCAACACAGATCCAATGCAACGATATCACACTTTCAGTGATGCGCCAATCCCACAGGCTATGCTTGGAAACATAAGCGAGTACTCTGGACCTCTCAACGATCGACTTGGAGCGATCTTCAGCTGGACCAACTCCAGTACTTCGCAAATCAGATCTAGAGTCGGCATCTCCTTCATCTCTTCAGATAAGGCGTGCAATTTCAAGAACATTGAGATCCCGTCATATGACCTGAACACGACCGTTTCAGCCGCCGTGCAGGAGTGGAATCAGGATGTCTTTAGTAAAATTCAGGTATCCACGGCGCCTACGGTCAACCAGACGAATCTAGCTCTGCTGTACTCCTCGCTATATTTTATGCACCTCATGCCCTCAGATCGGACAGGCGAGAACCCTCTTTGGGATTCACCTGAGCCATACTGGGATGACTTTTACACACTTTGGGACATCTTCCGCTGCACGGTCAGCCTCTACCACTTAATTCAGCCTTCCTACTATGCTGGTATGATCCGGTCTCTAATCGATATCTGGAAATATGAAGGCTTCATGCCGGATGGTCGATCTGGCAACTACAACGGCCTTGTCCAAGGAGGAAGCAACGCTGATAATGTGCTCGCGGATGCGTATGTCAAAGGTCTGACAGCTGGCATCAACTGGACTGCTGGATATGAGGCCATGAAAAAAGATGCTGAAGTCCAGCCGTACAACACCTTCAGTTATGATGATCCTTCAGCCAGTGTGAAAGAAGGAAGAGGCGCGCTTTACGATTGGATTCCACTGGGATACGTTTCAGCAGACGGAAGTACTCGTGCGGTTTCTAGGACTGTCGAGTACGTATTGTATTCTTCCTCCAAGTCTAAATGCTGATATCTGTAGGTACGCATTGAACGATTTCTCACTCAGCCAAGTTGCTCGTGGTGAAGCGCCAGACGACGTCCAGAAGTACTTGAACCGCAGTGCTGGTTGGCAGCTGATTTGGGCTCACAATGTCACAAGTGTGAACTTTACTGGCTTCCTTGCTCCGAGATTCGGAGATGGCACATTCAACCTTACAGGCTACAATCCAGCTCTTTGTGGAGAGTGTGAGTGGCAAGCTATCAGCTACGAAGCGACTCCTTTTGGTAAGATCATCCCGAGAGCATGGACACTTCATGATACTTATGACCGCAGAATACTCTTTCACTGTTCCGCACGATGTTGAAACGCTCATCCAATTCATGGGAGGCCCCACTGCCTTCGAATCTCGTCTCGACTACATCTTCCAACCCAACACCTCGCAGCAAAATCTTGGAGCAAATGGTGCTGGCATCACTACCATCATGAACATCGGCAATGAACCAGACTTCGCTACTCCCTACCTATACAACTATCTTAACAAACAGTGGAAGAGCGTCCAGCAAAGTCGAGGCCTCGCCAATACCTATTTCCACGACGCCAATTATGGAGTCCCTGGGAACAGCGATGCCGGAGCTCTGAACAGTTGGCTCATCTGGCAGATGCTAGGTATCTATCCTATTGTGACGCAAACTACGTATCTGATCGGGAGCCCGTGGTTCGAGGATGTGAACATGACGATTAACGGAAATGCGACATTGAGGATCACGGGGAGTATGGGGCCCAATGCGACTACCACGAGCTCGCCTGAGGATGGTTTTGGACAGGAGAATTTCTATGTCCAGAGTTTGATGATTAATGGGCAGCAGTGGCAGAAGAACTGGTTTATGCATGAGGATGTTATGGTTAATGGAGGGACGATCGAGTTTGTGCTTGGTCCTGAGCCGCAGATGTGGGAAAGTGGAGATGTGCCGCCGAGTCCCGGGCATGTTGTTCTCTAATGGGAGTATTTGTCAGGCAGCCAGAGCCATATTGGCAGGCTCAGTGGTTGTAATGCAATCAGTCTGCGAGGCAAGTGAGCTAACTTGACAGAGTGGCACCTTCCTTCCGCTAGATTCAGATACCTTGCCCCAATGTCCAAAATTTTATGACATCAGGTTCACTTGGAGTCTTTCTAAAATTTGATCTCATCTCATCTTGTTCTCCTTGTCGCACTCTGAGCAAGTTGCATTGAAGATGTCGGAGGGCATCGTGGTTTTGCAAGCTTTTGGCCAAGAATTTCGGTTCTGGTCTCATCCCAGCTCTCGACATGCCATCGAGAATCGCGAATTCCTCATATTAAGATCACATAGGCTGATGAAGAAAGTAGAAAGCGCTTACCTAGGCAAGCACATCAAACGCGACTTCCCTGCCCCATGAGAATTGCCAACATCTTGACAACGAGATCGCCCTCCCAGGAACCACAACATCACAACATCCATCATCGCACATTGAACATCCTTCCCACATTCTTTCAGGCTACCATTGCAGAAGCATTAGTATCCATCATACACCGCAACAAATATTGTGCCACACCTGAGTTGGAAAGATGCCGGAAGCTCAAGTCCTCATAGCACGGCTGAGCCCTCACCAAACGGCCAGGACCATTTACGAGAATAGCGAAGGAGTTTCTTTCCTCGAAACTTTCCTGAGAATAGAGTGGATGCTCCGGTGGGGCTTGCTTTTGAACGCCTTCTTTTGGCTGTGCGTTGGCATGGCCTTGAATTGGTATGAATCAACAAGGTCTTCAACGTCTAAGGACCACGATTCCACAACGCTACACGGGCCAAAGTTTAGAAAGACAAAGACAGCTGAGCATTACCTGTTCGGTTTCGTACTCTCAGAAAGGATTGAAACTAGGTTGAGGACCACGGAGTGGTGGGAGTATCAGGGCTTGAGAGATCCAAACCCCACTTGGACGGTTGAGACAGTGGTCGAATACTATCTTTGCGGCTGTTTGTATTGGACTCGAAAGCGGATGAAGCGGCTTGTTGACATGGACGAGGATGATGAATCCTCCGATGATGGGGCATCCTCCGGTAGTGATGCACCTTCCGATGATGATACACGCTCCGATTATCACACTGCCTCCGAAGACAATGCCTTCGCAGATGGTACTACGTTGACAGATTATACTCTCTCCGAGCACGGGATCACTTCCGAAGAGATCGAGACAAGCTCTAATGATGGGACTAGTTTCGAAGATGGCACCTCCAAAGATGGGAACGACTCCGAAGACGAGAGCACTTCCAGAGATGAGAACACCTCCGAAGATGGCGGTCTAGAGGCTAAAGGAGAGTCCGACAGAGAAGACTTCGGTGGGAGCCTCCGCTCGGAAAGCGCTGGACATCAAGCAGGAGCGCCTTTGGGCTACAACCCAGAAGAGAGATTGTCCATGTCTAATTTGGTATACCAGTACGTATCGAGAATGGAGGACTTCCTCGATTCCGGGTACAAATGGGTGGAGAACTAGGTAGCGGCGGGTATTTTTATGACACTCTAGATGGTGATGAAGAGTCTGTTCGAGAGCCTCTGGTATACAGGGTTGAATGATAGCGACGCGTATGCATTTTTAATGCCAGCAAAAGTTACAAATAGAAAGCATTTGCGCACTTTCGTGACTCACTTTGTGATTTCTCTTCAGCTTGTGCTATGAACCTTCAAAATGTCGGGCTCGGTTGTCAGACCTGCAAACACAAAATGCCAGTATTGAGAGAGTGCACGGGTCTTGAGATCACACCGCTGAGGCGATGAATTATCGGTGAAGGTCGATGTGGCCTCGACAGGACATGCAGGATTACCGATCATTGTCAATTTGCTGTTCTTCTAATGATGACTGCGGAACCAAGATTCAAAGCTGCTGTGCAGCTTCCTCCAAAAGTTTCTCGTGGTCGTTGTGGGTAGCGAAGCCTCGCATTGAGACCCTGGTTATTGCTGATCCTTTTGCAAAATGGGTTTAATTCGGCAAGGCACTCTCGTCAGCTTCAGCCTTAGCTTCAGCTTTGTTCACATGATACGAAAGAAAAGTCGGAACTCAGACTTGAGAAATCAAATCCAGCACTGGGAGTTTGTTTCCATGATGTGGTTTAGATCAGCTTACTAGATGATCTACGTTCTTGCTGGAGCTACCCTTGTTGTTCCCCAACTACGATTGGGATTGATTTCTGACTGGTATGGTTATAACGCCACGTTGTCTTGGATTCGATGAGTCAATTGGTGGAGGGCTTGATGCAAAGTAGTAACGACGTTTTCAGCTGCTGCGTGTGATAAGCTCAAGCACAGGCTACCCTGAAACTCCTTGTTGTCTTTGAGAGAGACCAGCTTGCTAGGATTAGTATATTGGATGTATATAAAGCCCAAAAGGATCCTCGTTGAATAGAGTATATTAGCATAGCAAGGCCTAAATGTCAATTCACCTCACATATTCGAAAATTCCAGATCAACTTACCGTGCCTTAATCGTCAACATGCCCGGTTTGACTCACCTCGTTGTCGCTGGAGACACTCTCAGCAGCCTCGCAAGCAAATACGATTCTTCGGTAGCCGCCATTGAAGCCGCCAATCCAGGTCTAGATCCCGCCGAGCTTCAGATCGGACAAGTCATCAACATTCCCACTGGAACGCCAGTCCTCACCAGCAACGGATACGTCGACTACAAAGGATCAGCCGCAGACTTCCCATCGCCAAGCAAATGGGCAACATGGGACCATCTTTGGGCATTCAATAAGACCTTGATCACGAACGCTGGCCATGATACGAGCGACCAGATAAACTGGATCGAGAAAGCTATCTTGGCTGTTGCACCGCAATCCGGAATCGATCGCCGTGTCATTCTTTGCATCATCATGCAAGAGTCCGGAGGCAATGTGCATATCAAAAACAGCATATCTCCAGGCGGTGTCAAAAACACGGGCATCATGCAGGCGTACGACGGAGTGGACTTCAACCCCAAGGATCAAGAAGGCAGCATCAAACAGATGGTGAAGGATGGAACGGAGGGCACTTCAAAGGGGCCCGGGCTTGTGCAGGCCTACCACCAATACAAGAATTATTACGAGGCTTTTAGATCGTACAATTCGGGCAAGGTTGACCCTCACGACCTGAACAAGGGATTTGGGGCTACAAATAGTTACGTTCAGAGTGTGGCGAATCGTTTGATGGGGCACGTGTGGCCTGATATGTAGGAAGTGATTGTGAAGCCGGAAGGAGAGGGATCGATGCCGGATTCTTGTTTGCCGTGAGATGGAAATGTGGTGGTCATGTAGCACTCTTTCAGAATACTTTTGAGAACAAAATACTATTGAAACTGAATAGTTCCTGAATGTTTGATAATTATGCGCTCAGAAGGTTCAGCATGGCTTGAAATATGATTCTTGTCTTGAACTTCCCAGTGCAGCCTGGGAGCTCCAATCATGTGATTTAAATCTGAAACATACCTACGGGACCTCGACAGGGCGCCAAAATGCAAAAATAAACAATAGCGGTAGAACGGATCTCGAGGTCTGAACAGTATGAAGCTCACTAGAATATTGAAAAGCGGAGGATGATATCCGTAGAAAACAAAGTACCAAAGACGATGCTGTTTCAACTCGGTCTTGACGGGGGCAACTACAATGGTCCGAAGGCTCACTTGGCCTTGATGGTGGACAGACTGCCACCTCGATATGGCTTCTGTCTTCTTGATTCTCCAACGGACCCATCTCAGGAAGTTGTTCTGTTCTTGAAAGGATAACGACAAATGGAGAACGACTTGACGTGATGGGCGCACAGACCTCCAGTGGTTGAGAAACATGCAACGATCCACCAGGACCTTCACGGTAACGCGGACTATTCATTTGCTGTCATCAATCCCGTTTAATGAACATTCTTGAGCCTCAACCTCGTTTTATTAAACTGTCGTCAATCTGTTCTTAAGTCCATTGCGCCGATAACTGCGGTTCTAAGCATTGGCTGGAAGCTGCGATCTGACTTGACGAAGCGCGTTCGAGTATGTCGTCGCAATAGTCTCCCAAATTTGAATTGCCTTATCATGCCCTGCATCTTGGTTTTCTGGAAATTTCGCACCCACCTCCTTACGTAAGGCAACAATCCTAAACGTTTCAGCAAGGCTCAGAGCAAGTGTTCAGAGACCTACTGGGTCGCCAATGCAACGAGATCTTTCAATTGAATAGCACGAACGAGATTGTGTGCAATGGGAAATCTATCTCGTGAGTATATGACAGCCAACTCTGTTCGAAAACTTACGGATGAGTCCTCCGAACACCAACAAAGCTATTCCAGGCTCGGTTCATCTCATTCTCCCCTTGCCTGAGGGCTTCTTGCTCTTGTTTGTGATCATACCATATGATGTGCGTGTCGCGTTTCAGGTCGTCATCGACCAATTCCTTGAGGTGCGGGAGATTCTCCGGAATGGTCTGAGCCGTCACCTGTGAAGTAAAGTTCTCATAGGCGTACTTCAAGGGATAGAATCTCTCGTTCTGTTCTTCCTTGAGAGACTTTTGAAGATCGTTGAATGTCGAATGCAAGGCCATGACTACGAGACGTCTTCTTTTGGAGATAAGATGATGCAGTTTCAGACTGAGCCAAGAAAACAAATCTTCGGAGGGTACTTCTCTCGAAGTATTTATATGCGCTCTTCATTGCTCGCTACGCAAATTACTGTATGGCGGCCCACACAGGATAAGCTGACGAGCGCTGGCTTGGTAAGGTCACTGGATATCCCCAAAACTTCGGGCGATGCCTATTGATTGGCCCAACCACTTCAAAATGTAAGGACTTTCAAGCAGTGACAAATGAGAGCGGGTCCATGTTCCAGCAGAGATCAAGGTCTCAGGATCGAGAGGTACTGTTCACTCAACATTCCAATCCGGATGCATGTATATCAAGTGATCTCTCGTCTTATGGAGTTTTGATGGTTCTTCTATATAATGTGCCTAGTGTCTGAGCTTGCTTTTATTTCGTATCATCTAGTCAGACCTTATCGTACGGCAGTTGAGAAGAAGACTGAACTTTGTGAGGTAAAGTCACGTGAAATGTGATAGACGCCCACTTTCATTGGTGTGTTGCATCGCAAAGAGGTTGGCGAATCAAATTTACACGATACGCTGCAGCATGCAGCATTCAGCTTCAAGCAGCTGAGCTGTGGCTAACTGTGAATGCCCAGTCATGAGAACATGGTGCCGTCCGTGCAGCCTGTGGCTTTTCAAAAGCATTTCGCGTACGTGGGTATCTCCGCACCTAAGTGATAAGCTGCGGCAGGGGATTCAACGGGAGGGATGGGGGCAGATGACATTGGATTCTCGCGAAGTTGTAAGGCTGCAGAGGCTCATCTAGACCCCGTACCGAAGCGAGAGAAATGGACCTTCCAAGGAAACTTAAAGCGTGTGGTGCGGTAGGGCGTCCCGGGTCGAGCTGAAGGAGCAGATGCCAAGCTCAATTCTTGTGCATCAAAAGGCTGAGACTGAGAGGGAGGACTGTCTGAATGGTACAGCAAAGGGTCTTATGAGGGGCTGAAGCTGCCTTTTGTTTCTATATCAATCAGTTTGCCATCCTCCCTTGCGCACTGCTTTGCGATCAAGATCCTCTACTCAAGAGACCACATCATTTCACGAGGTACCAAATTGACTCTCACAGCAACTTTCAGAATGTCGGACAAGCAGCCCGCAGTTTGCACTGAGGAGGTACCCCTCACTCCTATTACTCCCAAACACGGGCCTCACACGCTTGATACCCAAGACCAAAAAGGGAATGAAGCTCCAGAGGGATCTAAAGCGGAGGATCCGTTACTCAGTCCAGAAGACAAGCTCTCTCAAATTATGAGCAATCCCACAACACCATCTCCAATGAAGAGCACTTTTACCTGCGATTCAATTGATGAAGAGAAGGTTGGTCACAGTTCTTACTCAAGGGAGCACAGATGTTGATCTATTAGACTCGTCAACACGAAACTCTCGAACTCGACCTACGCGCAAAAAAACGCAAACGAACTCAACGAATTCTTGACATCTCGCAACGCATCACTAGTCTCATCCTCTCCATCATAATCCTTGCGGTCATGACCCACGCCTATCTTACCTTCTTGGCAAATCAGGACGTTACCGTGGACGGAACGGCAATCTACCCGACCTTTATGCAGCTCTGGCCTACATACATGATGATCGTAGCAGGCGCCATTACTGTGCTTCTCAATTCTTGTATTGTGTTCTGGAGAATAAGGGGCCATGTGAAGGATCTGGGCATGGAGGAGATGTACAACAAGTACTGGGACTATGCAATGCACGGAGTTAACGTGAGTGATGACATCCAGCTTCCACTTTACTATGCTGACTTGATGCTAATGTAGTTTTCTATCTGGCTCGCGACAAGTACTTCCTTCGGTATTAGTAAGAATTGGGGACCTGCAGCAGATCCTAATGTGTTGTGGGGATACACTTGCAGTCCCACAGCACAGCAGCTGAACGAGGCGTATCCGCAAATTATCAAGTTTTATGTGCAGTGCAATATCCAGGTAAGACCGCTCTTGTTGTCGACGGAACGTTGAGGCTGACGTGTTTACCAGACGGCTTCATTTTGGACAAGTGTAAGTACAGTCATCGTGGAGTTCTTCGCGGTTGCCGCGAAGGTTCTCTTGAGATGAAGCAAAGCCAAAAGCTACCAAAGATCAAGTATACGGAGAGGCATGGCGGTGGAGAACCTCAACTTTGAAAGTTAGAATCAAGGGCGATAATCGGGATGGAATTATGTTTCCTACACGTCTTCCTTATAACAATTATTCCCAAGTCACTATATCTCATACTCAATATGCGGACTCGGACGATCTACACATTGATCATGGCGAATCGATTCACTGTAGCAGCTGCGGAGCAAATTTTCGAGAACTCTGTGCAATTTAGAATAGCAGAGTCTATCCTACTTGCTCGGTGGAAGGAAATTCAAGCCAGTACCGAGATCCTCCTTAAGTTGAGCACCATTTACAGAAATCGGCTGAATATCTAATAATAAAAATGCCATCCGACAACATTCTGTCTTCGAAGGATTCTTCCATGCATGCATTGTCACTCGTCTGATAGTCGCATCTCCACGCTTCGTTCGACGTACTTCACCAGAGTCCAACACTTCAGATTTTGCTAATGCCTGCTGCCCTAAGCACAGCCACCTCTTTAAACTTCTAAAGATTGCGATAACGTTGAGCAGGGAATCGGTTCTGGCTCCCTGTCCGCCTCTAGGATTCTGCAGAGGCGATTTTGGATCCCTGTAAGGTTAACCGAGGTCCCGCCCCAAAACACGTCCCGCATCAAAACACGCTTATCTTCCAGCCACCCCCGATTTTTAAAAATTAATTATTAAATAAC